>VSMD01115560.1:0-44617 GCA_008750895.1 Mirza zaza | reverse complement strand
CAAGGGAAAGGGAAGGGAAAGGGAAGGGGAAAGGAAAGGGCAAGGAGAAAGGAGAAAGGGAAGGAAAGGAAAGGGGAAAGGAAAAGGGAAAGGAAAGGAAAAAAGAAAGGAGAGGAAAGGAGAGGAGAAAGGAAAGGAGAGGAGGAAGGAAAGGAAAGGAGAGGAGAAAGGAAAGGAGAGGAGCAAGGAAAGGAGAGGAAGAAGGAAAGGAAAGGAGAGGAGGAAGGAAAGGAGAAAGGAAAGGAAAGGAGAAAGGAAAGGAGAAAGGAAAAGGAAAAGGAAAAGGAAAGGAAAGGAAAGGAAAGGAAAGGAAAGGAAAGGAAAGGAAAGGAAAGGAAAGGAAAGGAAAGGAAAGGAAAGGAAAGGAAAGGAAAGGAAAGGAAATGAGGAAGGAGCTCTTTAAGCTAAATTAATGAATTAATGGTATCTGAAATTTCAGGAAAATAGAAAATAAATTTGTGTTTCACTTGACTAGGAGAAAAACAATTAAAAAAAGAAAAGAAATTGGATGAAATCTCCCAGCAAGCACAATAAAGGACAAAGAAATAAAGACTTAAGAGGAAAGACAGGAAAACCAGAAAATCAATTCAAGAGGTTTCAAGGGTTCAAGAACCATCCACAAAAAGGTTTAAGAAAGATGGATCTGGCCAGGCTCGGTAGCTCACACCTGCAATCCTAAGCACTCTGGGAGGCCCACGTAGGAGGATCATTTGAGCTTAGGAGTTCAAGACCAGCCTAAGCAAGAGCGAGACCCCGTCTCTATTTAAAAAAAGAGAGAGAGAAAGATGGATCAAAGAAAATCGATGGAAAAAAAATTAGACCCCTAGAACTTTCCTCAGAATTGAAGGACGAGTATCTAGAAAACTGCACAATGAGGGAAAAAAAAAAGAAAAACAAAATGCATCAAGCAAATCATTGTAAAATATCAGAAGAGCAGCATAAAGGGAAGATCCATAAAATTTTCAGAAATAAAAATAAGAAGTCCAATGTTAGATTCTGATTCCTGATTTTTTGTATCTAACACAAAGCAACACTGGAAGCTAGAAGACAAGGCCAATGCCTTCAAAATACTAAGGGAAAATAATTTCCAACCTAAACCTTGACATCCAATCAAATTATCAATAAGGGAAGACAGAAGAATAAAAATATTTTCAAATATACAAAATCACAAAAAATTCCCTCACACAAACTCTTCCTCAGGAAGTTACTGGAGGATATATGCCATCAAAATCGGAAACAATGAAAGTAGAATTCAAAAGAAAGGAGATCCAACACAGAAAGAAGGCAAAGGGAATTTTCTTGATAGTAGTGGAGAGAGATTATAGACAAATTGCTTTGAAATAGTGACAGACAGCACTACTGGTTTGAGGCTGGGCATGGTGGTTCACGCCTGTAATACTAGCACTCTGGGAGGCCAAGGCAGGAGGACTGCTTGACCCCAGGAGTTTGAGATTGTAGTGAGCCCTAGGAGTTTGAGGTTCCAGTGAGCTATGATGACACCACTGCATTCTAGCCCGGGGAACAGAGCAAGACCCTGTCTCAAAAACAAACAAATAAACTCCCCCCAAAATCCCCATGGTCCTATGAGATAGTAGGGAGATGAAGGAGATTTTTTCAATATTCCTTCCAGATCTATGACTTAATGAATGAGAAAGAATTAAAGCACTTACTTTAAGTAATTCTGAGAACAATTTATCTTTAGTATTCTTTATCTCTTTAAAATCAGTTTTAGTGTTAGATAACTTAATAATAATTCCATGTTTCTACAATGAAATAAAAATTTCAGTATACTGAAGAATGCTTGCCATACCCAACTTCCTATCCAACCTAACGATGTCCCTATTGCAGTCTATGCAAGGTTTCTACTATGGGGAATTAGGAATAAAGCTGATTTTGTGCAGAATCAGGGCACTTTATGGGATAAGTCTTACTCATTCATAGGCTTACCATGCTCTATTTTGTGGGTCTATTGTGAAAAGCTGATCTAGGGAAATAATATTCCCTTTGTTGGGAATGTGAAGTAGAAGAATAAAACGTTCATTTGGCAGGTGTGGCAATATAAAGATAAGTGTGTACCAGAATACAAACCCTAAGGCCTGGCTCTTTAATAGGTCCTGCTCTTCCATGGGTTTCATTTTACTAAGATTTCTGTCCCTCCTGAGGCCAGGTTATTCAACCTTATCTGAAGTAACTTGCAACTGGCATTTTTAAATTATTCTAGCTTCTTAATTGCACATGTCACTACCATGGAAATATGCCTAAATGCAAATTCACGTTGTTTGACCTTATTTTCTATTTTAGATGTGTTCTCTAAAGGCCTGGGTAAAAGCAAAAGTTGAATGACTTTTCTGGCATAGCCCAAATATTTCCTTAGTATTACCTTCATAATTTTAGATATATTTTCCTACCCTAAAAAGCATGGCTCTTGATAAATACTAAAACCTACATTTAAGAACTAGGTGGCAGGTACAGCACTGAAGAGGTAGTTTTTTCTTTCTTTCCTTTTCTTTATTTTTCATGCAACACTGTTTTGACGACAGAGGCAGTTCTAATCTTAGAAATCTTATTTCATTTCCTAGGCCTACCACTAAACTAGAATCTTGAGCAAGTAAGTGTAGCTCTTAGGACTAGTTTCCTTATGAACAAATGGACTAGATAACTGCTGAGATCCTTTTCAGGTCTACAATTATACAAATCTTTCAACGAGCATTTTGTCAATATTCAGTCTGCTGCATTTACTACTCTTACCTAACTCCAACAAAAACTTAGCTCAACATGTAAGTTATAATATGTTTCCCTAAGTGTGGCCAGAGGCAGCACATGACATAAATTTGGTTCATATAAGGACAAATACTTTCTATTTTAATAATTCTCTAATTATTTTATTGGGTATTAGCAAAAATTCAACTAGCATATCAAACCAGTGATTTCATGTATTTAGAATGAGTAATAAGGCCGGGGGCGGTGGCTCACGCCTGTAATCCTAGCTCTCTGGGAGCCGAGGTGGGCGGATCGTTTGAGCTCAGGAGTTCCAGACCAGCCTGAGCAAGAGCGAGACCCCATCTCTACTATAAATAGAAACAAATTAATTGGCCAACTAATATATATAGAAAAAATTAGCTGGGCATGGTGGCACATGCCTGTAGTCCCAGCTACTTGGGAGGCTGAGGCAGCAGGATTGCTTGAGCCCAGGAGTTTGAGGTTGCTGTGAGCTAGGCTGACGCCACGGCACTCACTCTAGCCTGGGCAATAAAGTGAGACTCTGTCTCAAAAAAATAAAAATAAAATAAAATAAAATAAAATAGAATGAGTAATAAGTAAAATAAAGAAAGCAGAGTTGAAAAACATTTCATAAATTCTAGTACAGCTGGTACTCACAAGTGCTAAAACACCATGAAGGTAGTATGAGAATGACTAAGACTATGGAAAAACAGAGCAACATAATCTTTGTATATTCATTTAGTAGTGCATCCATCACAATGTGCCACACAACCGTATTTCCATTAGATGTTATAAATGAGTCCATAAGATTTGAATGTTCAAGGAGAAATAACTGTGACCTAGAAGTGAGTCCTCAGATTTATTTTTGCCATACTATTGAAACAGCACTAAATATGCAATCTGTGAATTGCAAAAATCCAAAACAGTGCTTAGTATGGAAAATCACATATTTATTATCAACTACAAGATTACCTATCTTCCTTAATGATATGTAACATATGGGATGGAAAGTTAGATCCCTACCCATCATTCATTGGCTCTCTACTTTGATATATTAATATCCTTGAGAATAATTCTTCTAAATATTGTTCTTCAAATTTTAAGACATAAAGAATTATTTTCAGGCCAGGTGTGGTGGCTCACACCTATAATCCCGGCATTTTGGAAGGCTGAGGTGGGAGGACTGTTTGAGGCCAGGAGTTCAAGATCATCCTGGTCAACATAGTGAGACCCCATCTCTATCAAAAAAAAAAAAGAAAGAAAAGAAAGGAAGAAAAAAAAAGAATTATTTTTATTTTAAGTTCTCTTTTCTCCAATATGATTTCTGTCTCTTATTTTAAATCTCTCTCTCACCTTGATATCAAAATTATGCTGTACTACCCACTTTTCCTAAAAATTTTAAAATGGATTAGGAATTAGGAACTGCTATATTCATTCTCCTCTCCTATACTAATTGTCAACATCAACTGCTAATGTTTTGTCTGTTACCTTATGTGAATTAATTATTCTAGCACAGTCCAAACATTTTTTTACCATTACTATGGACTCAGTAATGGATGATGTTATAGGAAAATGATAATATAAAGTTCTTACCTCAGGCCTCAGAGAAGGAAGAATAACAATTTCTTGTAATGCTTGTTTTGCCAACTCTTGACCAGCTATATCATCAAATTTAACAGCTGTTCCACTAAGGAACAAAACCTCAGTTAGTTCCCTATTAGAAATATGGTTCAGTTGTTACAATATGAAGTTTAGGTTCTACAAAGTGTAGTCGTTTTTATGTTAACTGTAAAACAATAGTTAAATCAATATAGCAATGATTTTCTGCATTTATCATTGAAAACTATCATAAAAATTAAGTATGTAAATCAAAGTGTTTATTATCTATTTCACTCATGACACATTTTTAAAATGAATTTCAAAAATAAAAATTGTAAAATAAAACACTTCAAATGGCAAAACTTACTTATCCACAATTTCGTTCATTATAAGGTTAGCAAGGTTGCTGTCCACATTCCTAAAATTCTTCAAGTCTTTCTTCTTTCGAGGAGCAGTTGTAGGGGTAGAAGGTTTATTTGTTCTATTCGTTTTAGGAGTACCCTTAAAGGATACAAAATTTTAATGTAAAAATACAACCTCACATTTACACTTTTCACAAGTTAATAAACCTTAAAGTTCATAGAATTCAAGCTTTAAAAATAGGATATAAAAATACAAAAATTTTATATGTATCCCAAGGCAAAATTCTATTTACTATAGAACTACATTTGGCATGAAGTAGGTTATAGAGGATTTTTTGTTTTTTATAAAAGAAAAAGGCCCTATGATAACAGCATCATATAATTTTGATTCTTGTCAGAATTATGACAAAATTTAGGTATGTTGATGTTATAAAACATTTACGTAGACTGAAATAATTTAAAAAGAAATATATAGCATTACATAAAACAGGCTGGGTAAGCAAACTTAACATAAAATGCCCAATTGCAGCCAAAAATCTATGTGCCCTTGTGGATTTTTAAAAAAAGATATTTAACTTTGTTGAAACTTACCCATTTCTGTGAAGTATTGTAAAGTACTTCTAAGAAACTTAAACAAGCATAACATGTTCAAAATTTTCTATCTGCAAAAGCATCGTAATTAAAGTTACTATCCCAGAATACCTTATGAGTGGCAGCTGCAGGACCAGGTCCCTGTCTCACTCCAGAAACCATGGATAAACCACTGCAACTAGGTGCCCTGTGGTGGCTTGAAAGACCTGTGGATCCAGTTTTCATAACTGTTTTTGAACGAGGCAGTGAATTACTAGTGTGTGTTAAGGGATCTTTTCTTTTTGGAACAGCTCCGCTTTCTAACAAGAAAAAAGTAAAACATAGTGATTAGAAAATTATGACCAGACATTTAAAAAAAAAAAAAAAGTACAAATACAAATTTGCAAAACCAAGGTAATAATATGTTTTTAAATTCAGAAATATTTTAAAATAAGATTTCAATAAGAACTTATAGCAGATTATTCATAAGGATTGTCAGGGTGGACAGATTTAACAGGATATTAGGCTTTTCCTTTTCCTGATATATATTCTAATTTTCTCGTAAAAGAAATATTTGTAAAAAGAAGACACAACTTCATCTTGGGGACGAGGAGGGAGATATGAAAAAGTTATCAGTAATAGCAAATAAAGTTTCCAAATGCCTAAGAAACAAAACATAGTAAAGGCATTAGAAATAGGCTGTACAGAGGGAAAGAAAAAAAAAAAGCACTCTACTACTTTAGTTCCAAACTTTTGTGACTAAAAAATACTATGAAAGTCCACAGCCTGTTCCAGCCAAAAGAATTTTTAAAATTAGTCAGTTTTAATGGAAAGAGTACAAAGATGTACTTTTTTAATATGTCAAGCATTTTATATGCTCTATATATGTAAATAAGTATTTATAGAACACCTCTGATTAAGTCAAAAGATTTGTCCTGTGATACTCTTCCACATAAATTGTAAGTTTTTAAATGTTCAAATGTAATTGCTTCTAAATAACATTTTTATACACTACATAACAAACATCTGTATTTATTAATAACAATGTCTACCGTGAAGACAAATGTTAAATCAGTCAGCAAATCAGAGTGGCCAAGAGAAAAGACAAAAGCCTCAGTTTTGCTTTTGTCATCAAATCCCTTAATATGATTTAAGGAAACTAAAGACTCTAAACTGGTAGAGGGATCAGCTTAGTTATTTAGAGAACCAGTTTATCTCAGATAAATTGTTAGAAAATCAGAAAGAGTAAATAAAGTTAAAATTTAAAAAATTTCCACATTCAGGATACCCTAGAATGAGGTTTTGACATTGAGGCTAAATTTTTAATTGGCACACTGGGACTAAAATCAGGATCTCTATGACAAGTAGAAGAATACACAGCATCAAGAAAGAGGCAATTTTGACCATGTATTCAAATACTCAACACGAAGCTGACTCTGAGTCATTATATTATGTTAATCAAATTTATTACAATCATGAAGATTATTACCGACCCACTTCACACTATCCTGGATTGTTCTTCTAGGACACAAATGATTAGGACTTCTAGAATTGTTTTAGTCACAATAGGGGCTAAAACTATCCCTATCTCCCCAAAGGTCTTGCAATTGCAGATTCATTTAATTGAACAAACAAATATATCAAATGGCTACTATGCTCAATGTATGAAGTGTAGAAAAAATAAAAACAAAAAATAGAAATATAGTTCCTATCTTCAAAAACAGAATCAATCTACAGAAGACAAGAGAGAATGAACACAATTTATAATAATTAGTGAACATATATCCAAATGATAAGACAACTTAAATTATGGGAACTTTAGAGTAAGGTTGATTAAGAGGTTTTTCCAGTACATAAATGTAAAGCTCTGTCTTATATCCTCAAGGACCAACGGATACTGACCATTAGGGAAGAAGCAGGAAAGCATTCCAAAACAGGGAATGACATAAACAAAGATGTGAATAAAAAGCAAAATCCATCTTGGGTAATGCTAAATAACACTCATTTCAGAGAGAAAAAAATGAGAATGAAGAAGAATTTCTACAGACAGAAAATACGTAATCCTAAGACTATAAATAGAAATTTCCAAAAGGAAAAATTATGAGAATGACAGGAGACTTTTCATCAGAAATAACAAATGTCAGTAAGCAATGAGGTTTGTTCAAAATGTTAAGGGGGGAAAAAAGAGACCTGTCATATAAGAATGAGGGTATTTTCAGATAAAACATAGAAAGGAGTAAAAAGCTATAAAATAAAGTTAGAGAACTGAAAAAAAATTTAAAAGCCTGTAGGGAAGAAAAACTCAAAAAGGGAAATACCATCAGTATAGACTACCTGGCTTCAGGTAGATAATATTTTACTAAGTCATAATAATGTTAACTATGATTTTTTTTGATATAACTAAAACTAACAAGATATATGTTGGGAAATGGTGGCCTAGGAGAATTATGTTTTCTTCCACTTTAATAAAGAAGTCAATAAATATTTGACGGCCGGGCGCGGTGGCTCAAGCCTGTAATCCTAGCTCTCTGGGAGGCCGAGGTGGGCGGATCATTTGAGCTCAGGAGTTCGAGACCAGCCTGAGCAAGAGCGAGACCCCATCTCTACTATAAATAGAAAGAAATTAATTGGCCAACTAATATATATAGAAAAAATTAGCCGGGCATGGTGGCACATGCTTGTAGTCCCAGCTACTTGGGAGGCTGAGGCGGCAGGATTGCTTGAGCCCAGGAGTTTGAGGTTGCTGTGAGCTAGGCTGACGCCGTGGCACACTCTAGCCTGGGCAATAAAGTGAGACTCTGTCTCAAAAAAAATAAATAAATAAATAAATAAATAAATAAATATTTGACTTTATCAGTTTGTAAACTGATAAACCAGATATAGCAATATAAGCATAATACCTGAAAATATAATAGGAAGTATGGGGAAAAAATAACAAGTTAAACATTGTAAGAGGAGCTTGTGACGTTGGGAAGTGAGAGAAAGGGGTCAGAGGGGGAATATTATTTTTCTTTGTAAGCCTTTCAGTATTTTAAAATCAACTTTACTGAGGTATCTACAAATAATAAATCACACCCATTTAAAGTATACAATTGAGGAGTTTGTAAAAATGTCTATAACTATAAAACAGCCATAAAAATCAAGACACAAAATGTTTCCATCATAGCCCAAAGCTTCCTCATGTCCATTTACACTCCTATCCTTGTCCCAGGCAACCATTAATCTGCCTTCTGACACCGTAAGAGTCATCTGATTTAGTAATTTCTACTGAAAGAGGTTCAAGGTCACTGAATCTTTCTTTTGACATCAATGATCTGCTGTTGACGCTATCTTGTAAATTTTTAATTTCAGTAACTAATCAACTTTAGAATATCTATTATTTTTATTGTTTAGTTTATATCACCTGCTAAGGTTTCCTGTTTGTTAACTGATGCCATATTTTCTTTTAATTCTTTCAACATATTTACAGTAGCTGCTTTGAAGTCTTTGTTAAATCCAACATCTGGCTCCACTCAGAGTTTTTCCTGACTGCTTTTTTCCTTGAATAAGGGTCATACTTTCCTATTTCTTTGTATGTCTAGTAATTCTGAGCTGAAAATCAGACAATATAGATAACATATTGTAGCAATAAGCAGACTTCTGTATGATTATTTTCCTAACTCATCCAAGTAAAACATCCCTGAATGTTCCAGAAATGAGTGAGACTAAAAAACTAAGCCTAAGCAAGCCAGCTCATTCACTAGGGCTCATTGAGTACCAAATATCAATGCCATGTAAATCAGCTGTCAAGTCAGTATGTCCTACCAACTAGAATTAATAGGACAAACAGATTATACCAGTTGAGTATCCCTTTTCCAAAATGCTTGGGACCAGAAATGTTTCAGATTTTTGGATTTTTTTTTTTAATATTTACATTATACTTACTGGTTCAGCATCCCTAATCCAAAAATTCAAAATCTGAAATGCTCCAAAGAGCATTTCCTTTGAGCATCATATCAGTGCTAAAAAATTTCGGATTTTGACGCATTTCAGATTTCAATTTTCAGATTAGAAACAGAGGAAATCAACTTGTGCTAGAGATTTGAAATAGGACCAAGTTTATTTTTTTTTTATAGGTCCCAAGAAGAGAAAGTTGTTGGGTTTTTTTTTTTTTTTTTTTGGCATGGCAGAAAAATACAATGGGATCTAGCATGTATAATGAAGTAGAAGAAAATCAAGATAACAAGGGAAAGGCATATCAGCTCTTCATGGCAAGAAATTTTTATTGTCTATCTTGGTAGGATTATTAGGAACTAAAACATGTATTTTAGAAACTTAACTATTTGTGATGCATCCATATATTTGTTTCCAGAATGTTCCTTATGAAAATGCCAGCCCTTCCTAGCCATGCTAAGACAAACAGGCAAAATACTTACATCTATACTTGAAAAAGCATCTTAAATCAGACATAGGAAGGAATGGAAAAGGACTACAGCCACTGACTTTGTACCGTAAGACCAAGTCAAAGTGAGAACTCTTTACCGGAGAGGTAAAGCCACAAGGGACAGAGTGGATGATGTTTTCTATCCATAGAAATCCATTTATCTGTTCTCTATGAAAACCTTAAAAGTTTTGTACTATTCATGAACAAAAAAGGTAGCTGTCTTCTAGCCTAATCTGAGGCTTTTCTGCTATAATTTGAACAAAGTAATATTTACTTTTTTTTGTTTTTAAGACAGAGTCTCACTCTGTTGCCTGGGCTAGAGTGCCGTGGCATCAGCCTAGCTCATAGCAACCTCAAACTCCTGGGCTCTAGCGATCCTCCTGCCTCAGCCTCCTGAGTAGCTGGGACTATAGGCACGCGCCACCATGCCCGGCTAATTTTTTTCTATGTATATTTTTAGTTGGCCAATTAATTTCTTTCCATTTTTAGCAGAGACGGGGTCTCACACTCTTGCTTAGGCTGGTCTCGAACTCCTGAGCTCAAATAATCCACCTGCCTTGGCCTCCCAGAGTCCTAGGATTACAGGCGTGAGCCACCGTGCCCGGCCATGTTTAATTTTAACCCTGGACATGAAATTGTTGCTGGAAAAGTCACCAATAAACTAGCTGAGACACCAGAGAACTCAGGAAATGAAGAGTCCCCTACCTAAACAAAACAAAACCACATTTAATCTTCTGTAGAAGCTGATACTCAAAAGTTTTAGAAGACAGATTTAATCCATAGTAAACAACAATATTTTTATGTTTCTCCTTACTATGTGAAGCTTCGAATTTTTTCTAACAGGTACATGACAAGACATTCATGTATAGTACATATGAAAATTGATATGCGATGAAAATTAACACATAAAGAAATTTAACTTTGTCTTAAACACTTTATCTTGGAAAAAACTTAGTGTGGCTCTCCATAAAAAAACACAAAAGCTTAAAATACAATAGAAGCAAAAGAATATTTTAATCATTTCAGGAAATGTAGCAGCCAGGTGCGGTGGCTCACGCCTGTAATCCTAGCACTCCAGGCCAAGGCAGGTGGATCACTCAAGGTCAGGAGTTTGAAACCAGCCTGAGCAACAGTGAGACCCCATCTTTACTAAAAATAGAAATAAATTAATTGGACGACTAAAAATATATAGAAAAAAAACTAGCCAGGCATGATGGCTCATGCCTATAGTCCCAGCTACTCGGGAGGCTGAGGCAGAAAGACTGCTTGAACCTAGGAGTTTGAGGTTGCTGTAAGCTAGGCTGATGCCACAGCACTCTAGCCGGGGCAACAGAATGAGACTATGTCTCAAAAAAGAAAAAAGAAAATGTAGGTGCTGGATGCAGTGGCTTATACCTATAATCTCAGCATTTTGGGAGGCTAGGGCAGGAGGATCACTTGAGGCCAGGAGTTTGACACCAGCCTGGGCAACACAGCGAGATCCTGTCTCCACAAAAAAAAATTTTTTTTTGAGACAGAGACTCACTCTGTTGCCCTGGCTAAAGTGCCATGGCGTCAGCCTAGCTCACAGCAACCTCAAACTTGTGGGCTCAGGCAACCCTCCTGCCTCAGCCTCTCGAGTAGCTGGAACTACATGGATGTGGCACCATGCCCCGCTAATTTTATAAATATATATATATATTTTTTTAAGTTGGCCAATTAATTTATTTCTATTTTTAGTAGAGACGGGTCTCGCTCTTATTCAGGCTGGTTTCGAACTCCTGACCTTGAGCAAGCTTCCCGCCTTGGCCTCCCAGAGTGCTAGGATTACAGGCATGAGCCACCATGCCCAGCCTACAGAAAAATTAAAAAAAAAATTAGTCAGGCACAGTGGCTTACATCTATAATCCCAGCTACTTGGGAGGCTGAAGCAGGAAGATACCGTGTTTCCCCCGAAAATAAGACAGGGTCTTATATTTATTTTTCTACAAGAAGACATCCTAGGGCTTATTTTCAGGGGATGTGTTATTTTTCACTCAAAGCCTCAGCTTGCTGCACGCATAGGATGGCCGGGACCTGACAGGTGGAGCTGACCTTGTTGGTGGGGCTGCCCGCACCTTTCCGGTCACCTCTGGGACAGTAGCTGTCACAATGGGGCAGATAAGAAGGGCTGCTCATCTTCTTTACCACTCCCTGAGGAAAGGCATGGGTTGTGCAGATATGCTGCGTAGCCACGTTCATCACTAGGTCTTATTTTCGGGGTAGGGCTTATATTGCACAAATGCTTAGAAATCCTGCTAGGGCTTATTTTATGGGTAGGTCTTATTTTCAGGAAAACACTGTAGCTTGAGCCCAGGGGTTCAAGACTGCAGTGAGCTATGATCATGACACTGTACTTCAGCCTAGGCAACACAGTGAAATCCTGTCTCTATTTGAAAAAAAAAAAAGAATTTATCCTCATATTTAATAATCTCAAAAATTGGAGGTTGCAAACTATGCAAATGAAGCATGATTAGAATGGCTATGCCTTACTTGTGGCATGTTTATATACTATGAATAATAGGGATTGTACATTTTCAACATAGCCCTGTGAAAACATAAAAAATCAAACCTACTATTATAAAGTTAAATCAACATTATCAAGTTAAATAAGACTCTACTTTGCATGCAAGCTTTATTATTTCACATGTTAGTTAACCTAAACCCACCTGACTGGAGATGTCCGTTCCGGCATGTCAAATTAGTATTGTCATTATAGACGTCCGTTTGTGACTTGGAAAATGGCAAAACTGGTTGCAGCTTCTCTATGCAACAGAGGGGGTTAAAAAAAAAAGGACAAAATAAACAAAAACAAAAGAAATATAATGAACAAATAAAATGTGCATGTGAAATTAATTAAAAATTATTCAAGGTGTTACAAGGTTATTACGAGATGAAGCTTTTGCACTTAAAGGTCTTTAAAAATATAATTAGTAAAAATTCAGACATGAAAATAGCAACAGAAATTAATGAGTGGATGGCTATGTTCAAAATATGCCTTATTTAGGTTAGGTAACCAGAGGCAGTTACATATCACTATTATCATCAGGAAATATTTACCAAATATTTAATATGTTCAAATCACTGTGTTGGGAGAGTACCATGGAGATAAAAAAAAAATGAAATGGTTTCTACTATGTAGATATTTATTAAATATAATTGGCAACTTGCAATATATTTTTTAAAAAGACTGCATAGTACAAAAGAAAGACCACTGAAAAGGCTTTACAGAGGAAGTAGATTATGAGCTGGCTAGGATTTGAAAAGACAAAAAGAAAGAACATTTCAGGAAAGGAGAACAGCACTTAAAAAGGTAGAGAAGGAAACTATATTAACTACGTATGGGCCGGGCGTGGTGGCTCACACCTGTAATCCTAGCACTCTTGGAGGCCGAGGCAGAAGGATCGCTCAAGGTCAGGAGTTCGAAACCAGCCTGAGCAAGAGCAAGACCCCTGTCTCTACCAAAAGAAATAGAAAGAAATTAATCGGCCAACTAAAAATGAGTTTGAGGTTGCTGTGAGGTAGGCCGATGCCATGGCCCTCTAGTCCAAGCAACAGAGTGAGACTCTGTCTCAAAAAAAAAAAAAAAAACTACATATGTCAGCCAAAAAATAAAGGCAATAAAATAGAGTGGAATAAGCATGCTGCAGTAACTATGTGTACAGTACCCTACCATATGTTTAAATAAACACATGTGTACAGTTAAATACATGAAGATAACACTAAAAATGACCCAGAGAAACTGGTAATAGTAGCTGTCTCTGGGGAGGGAAAATGAGTAGCTGAGATATAGAATGGGATGGATGTTTTTTCATACTTAAACTTTTAAAATTTTGGGCATGTGCCCATATCACCTACTTTTAAAATATATCAGTTAAATATTAAAAAGGCTTATTTCAAGCCTACTCCATACTTCAAATAACAAAAACTCCTCTAAGATCTGGGTCTCTAAGTCTAACATCTGAAGCCCAAGAAGGTGGCACAGTTTGCTCTTCCTTGCCACTCCACACCACTGCTATACTCTCTTCCCCCATTCAAACAGTCAATCTATGGCTAGCTGATGTACACTCTGGTCCACCACTTACTAGTGACATGACCTTGCATTTGCCTCAGGATTAAATAATGTATACAAGGTACGCATGCACTCTGTGTCTCATCCAATATAGGGGCTCGATTTTTAGTATACTTTTTTTTTTTTTTTTGCTGAAATACTCCAAGTCATCAAAACTGATTCTTTTCTTCTATACCAGCAAGTAAGTGAACACATATAAAAATGCAACATATATATAATATATATACTAACTCTCTTCAACTTTAATTTCTAAGGTCAGACAAGCAGGCACCATACTTGGTTTATGGCATATGCCTTTGGGACAGGTTAAGTAGCAGCAACTCCTTTTGCACAAAACACACAGTACTACAAAGCTTTTGTATCCTAGAATTGGCTGATACAATATACCCTGGAGCTTTTTTATAAATTGGTTTGCTAACAGGTAGGCCATCTGATTTTTCTCAGTGATAATACTCTTTAAATCACCATACTAAGACAAAAACCATTTGTGTTGGTTAAAGCATAAATTAAAAAACATATTGATTTGTAAATGCATTTTTCATCAATTAACACTCTCTTCAATGAAATGTAAGAAAAAGTTCACAGAAATATTCATTATACAATAAAAATAAATGGAAATTAAATCCTTTGTTTCGATAACTAAGACTAAAAAACTATAGAACTTTTTAGGTCCAGAGTTTAAATTCATATGTGTAGAAACACACACATAAACATTATAGTAGTACAATGCTACTGTGAACCTTCTCTCATTCATTTTTGTTAAATAAAATAAACTTAGATTAATGCTTGCTTTTAGAATGACTAAAGTTGAGTAGAGTAGTCAATGATTGAAATTAAAATAGTAACCTTGCTTCTTGACCTCTCATACTCAACCAGCATACAATCATCTGAGTGATCTACTGAAAAGGAAAATCTTGCCATATAGCTACTCTTCTACTGAAAACTTGTTAGTGGCTTAGATTAGAACTCAAGCTTCTTTGTACGACAAACCAGGCCACTCATGTTCTGGCTACATCTGTTATGCTGAGCAATCCCAACTTCATGCCTCTACCAGCACTCTCCCCTACTCACCATGCTGTTTCTTGCTCCTGAGTCTTTGTTCATGCTGTCACTTCTTCCTGAGATGTCTTTTCTTGCATGCTTTAATAACTTTTATTTATCTTTTTAAGTCTGCACTTTAGGTTTTACTTCTTCAAGGAAGCTTTCTCAGAAATCTATTTTTCCACCCTTACAAAATAATATTTATATACCCCCATCCTGCAGCAATAATTATCTATTTATGTGTCTTTTCTCCTGCTATATTATGAGATCCTTAAACAGAGGAACATTTTGTACAGTCTATCAGTAAATGCATTTGTTCAACCTTCAAATATAATCATAATCCAACCACTTGTTATTATTTCTCCTAAAACCACCCTGGTCCAAGCCTCCATTGTTTTTCTCCTAGATTACTGCAGCCATGTCCTAAGTGCTCTCCCTGGTTCTGCCTGTAGAGTCTATATTCAACATAGCAACCAGTCATCTTTCTAAAACTTAAGTCACATTATATCATTCCTTTCCTAAGAATCCTTATCACTGCTCCCCATTTTCACAGGTGGTAAAAGCTCAAGTCCTCATGGTGGCTTACACAGCCCGAAGTGTTGTGACAACACCTCCTCCCCTACCCCACTGTGAATTTTATGACCTTGCCTCTACTATACTCTCCTTTCTGAGGTAAACTGACCTCCTCCTTGCTTCACAAATCCACCAGGTATATTCTCTTAAAGCTTCTTCTCTCTGGATCATTCTTCTCTCAGATATCTTCATGGCTAACTCATACCAACTTCTCAAAGAGAGACAACCTGACAATCTTGTTTAAAAGTAAAAATTCAAACTACTTCCTGTCCACTCCTAATCTCCCTTACTGTGTTTTACTTTTTCTTTTCTTTTTTCATATATTTATCACCTTTTAATATACTGTATAACTTTTTCTTTTTTTTCTGAGACAGAGTCTCACTCTGTTGCCTGGACTAGAGTGCCATGGTGTCAGCCTAGCTCACAGCAACCTCAAACTCCTGGGCTCCAGCAATCCTTCTGCCTCAGCCTCCCGAGTAGCTGGGATTACAGGCATGTGCCACCATGCCTGGCTAATTTTTTCTCTATATATTTTTAGCTGTCCAGCTAATTTCTTTCTATTTTTTTTTTAGTAGAGACGGGGTCTTGCTCTTGCTCAGGCTGGTCTGGAACTCCTGAGCTCAAACGATCTGCCCGCCTCTGCCTCTCAGAGTGCTAGGATTACAGGTGTGAGCCACCACACCTAGCCAGTATCTTTTTTATAATGTTTATCATCTACTATCTGCCTTCTCCCTGCTGGAATATAAACTCTATAGAGGAGGAATCTTTCTCTATATCTCATGTGCCAACAACAGACCCTAGTGCATGGTAGTCACTGAATAAATATTTGCTGAGTTAATAAATAAATTCAGTTAAATTCCTCTAACGCTATGCCAGGTACATAGTAGGGCCTTAATAAATGAATAGTGGTGGGGGAGGAGATGTGTATATTCACACCTAATGTGGTACGCTTATAGGTCTGACTTGGGTGGGGAAAAGGCAATATATATAACCTAAACATTTGTATCGCTGTAATATTCTGGAAAAAAAAATAAATGGATGGTAAATGAAGCTAAGTTTAACAAAAAGTATAACTGCCAGGTATACTAAGATGCTAAAATCAAAATTATCTTTTTATCTACAGCAGATTTTACAGTTAAGCTCTGCTATAAAGTTCATTATCAATAAACCAAAGATAAATAATACATATGAACTTTTCCCATCTTTATCAGAGGTTGCATCCTCTCAAATCAGTCTATAAGAGTAACTTCCAGGATCATTCTCCCCATCCTTCATCCTACTTAGATACCCATCTGGCACCATACTTCCGAAAAGTTCCAATTTTTAACTAACACATAATACACAAACGAGTTTTACTACGCATTTGTACACAGATCTTTTTTACTGTCTTTAGCACATCCACTCCCAGACGTTGTGAGTTCTTAGAAGACAGGAATATGTTGACACCTCCTCTCCCATCCACCTCTTCATACTTTTTTGTTTTGTTTTGTTGTTTGTTTGTTGTTGTTTTATTTTTTTGAGACAGAGTCTTGCTTTGTTGCCCAGGCTTGAGTGAGTGCTGTGGCGTCAGCCTAGCTCACAGCAACCTCAAACTCCTGGGCTCAAGCAATCCTATTGCTTCAGCCTCCCAAGTAGCTGGGACTACAGGCATGCGCCACCACACCCAGCTAATTTTTTTTTCTATATATATTAGTTGGCCAATTAATTTCTTTCTATTTATAGTAGAGACGGGGTCTCGCTCTTGCTCAGGCTGGTTTCGAACTCCTGACCTCGAGCAATCCTCCCACCTCAGCCTCCCAGAGTGCCTTCCCACTTTTTTTTTTTTTTTTTTGAGACAGAGTCTCACTTTATTGCTCAGGCTAGAGTGAGTGCCGTGGCGTCAGCCTAGCTTACAGCAACCTCAAACTCCTGGGCTCAAGCAATCCTGCTGCCTCAGCCTCCCAAGTAGCTGGGACTACAGGCATGTACCACCATGCCCGGCTAATTTTTTCTATATATATTAGTTGGCCAATTAATTTGTTTCTATTTATAGTAGAGATGGGGTCTCGCTCTTGCTCAGGCTGGTCTGGAACTCCTGAGCTCAAACGATCTGCCCACCTCGGCCTCCCAGAGAGCCTTCCCACTTTTAAAATAACATATTTCATAAATGGGCACATAGCATTTTTGAGGACAAACTACACAGCAACTTCAAAACATCTAAAATAATAATGCTTTTAATGCCTAGTTTCATATTGTATTATATACACCCTTTTTGTCCTCTCCTCTAATAATGCAAATAAGAAATTACAAAGGCCGCACATGGTGGTTCATCCCTGTAATCCTAACACTCTAGGAGGCCAAGGTGGGAGGAAGATTACTTGAGCTCAGGAATTTGAGACCAGCCTAAGCAAGAGTGAGATCCCATCTCTACTAAAAATAGAAAAAATAACTGGGTATCATGGTACATGCCTGTAGTCCCACCTACTGGGGAGGCTGCGGCCAGGAGTTTGTGGTTGCAATGAGCCATGATGACACCACTGCATTCTACCCAGGTGACAGAGTGAGACTCTGTCTCAAAAAAAAAAAAAAAAAGAAAAGAAAAGAAAAAAGGGCCAGGCGCAGTGGTTCACAGCTGTAATCCTAGCACTCTGGGAGGCTGAAGCAGGAGGATCACTTGAGGTCAGGAGTTTGAGACCAGCCTGAGCAAGAGCGAGATCCTGTCTCTACGAAAAATAGAAAAAATTAGCCAGGCATGGTGGCACATGTCTATAGTTCCAGCACCTTGGGAGGCTGAGGCAGGAGGATTGCTTGAGCCCAGGAGTTTGAGGTTGCTGTGAGTTAAGCTAACTCCATGGCACTCTAGCTTGGGCAACAGAGCAAGGCTCTGTCACAGAAAAAGAAAAAAAAAAAAAATTACAAAGTCACATTCAAAGACAAGTCTATATTTGACAAGACACTTCCAATGTGTTATCATATTACAACTTCAAGTAAAAGATTAAAACCAAGTTTTCTCTTTTATTTTTTTAATTTATTTTTAAAAAAAATAATTTCAATTACTTCTTTTTTTTCTTACATTGTCATAAAAATCCTCACTATGCATAAAACCAATTTTTAATTATTCAATTTGAAATGTTACCAAATATTCCATAATCCAATGTATTCTGCATCATATGTGATAATTTACACATACATTGAATAGCTTTATAGCTAAAACACATAGCACCAATTAGAACAATTATTTTACTGCAACAACCTTTAATAGTATATTTAATTGTATTTGATAAAGTAATAACCTTCACTTGGGAAGAAAGAAGGCAACCCCTGTCAGCCTCAGAAGGCAGAAAACCACCACCTTGTCAGCCATCTGAAAGCAGTAAGGGCTGCTTTTTTAACAATGCAGGGCAAAAAACCCTAAAAACACAATGACTATGCAAGATCGAATGAATGAGTGAATGAATAAAAATGTTTATGTATGTATATATGAATATATCTTTCTACATAAGCAGGGGAGGTGATTACAGATGGGTTAAGGAGTTCAATAAAAACCATTTTTCTTTTCCCTTTTTTTTTTTTTGAGACAGAGTCTCGCTTTGTTGTCCAGGCTAGAGTGAGTGTCATGGCATCAGCCTAGCTCACAGCAACCTCTAACTCCAGGGCTCCAGCAATCCTGCTGCCTTAGCCTCCCGAGTAGCTGGGACTACAGGCATGCGCCACCATGCCTAGCTAATTTTTTCTATATATATTTAGTTGGCCAATTAATTTCTTTCTATTTATAGTAGAGACAGGGTCTTGCTCTTGCTCAGGCTGGTTTCAAACTCCTGACCTTGAGCAATCCGCCCACCTCGGCCTCCCAGAGTGCTAGGATTACAGGCATGAGCCACCGTGCCTAGCCATTTTAAAAGTACTTACTGTGGGTTGGGTTCCTTCAATAATTCAATGGTCACAAAGATGACATAATATTATCTATTAGTCTCATTAAAAATTACATTAAAAAGGCTTAGACGTAGCAAAATAATTTACCCCAAATCACAGAGCTACAAATAAATAAGGTGTGCCTGTTTGCCAACTATCTACTATTTGCATCACACCAAGGTATGGAAGAACCACTCATGTATGGTGGGTTTTTGCTCCAGTTTGAGTGGTATATTTACCTGAAGAATATTTTTAAAATCTATACCATCAAATAGAAGATTATGAAAGTTTTCTATTACAGCTGATGAATGCTGAAAGAATAACAGAATTATAATTCAATAGGCATCAGTCATAGGTAACTGTTGCTAACCCTCACAGAAAGATTGGAAGAACTGATGAATATACACAACCACCTATGATGTAATCCTATTGTAAAAAAAATAAAAATCAACTTTCAATTTGATCAAGCCTTATATCCAACTATCAATTTACAGGATGAACAGAAGAACATGTTAAAGATACCATAGAGATGCACATAGAAAGAGTCAGACTGTAGGAAACACTATGGGACAAAGACCTGGTTTTATCAATAAACAAACTGCAATAAAAATAAAAACAGATGGGCCTATACATTAAAAGAGATATAATATATGGATCTGAAATCCTGGTTAAAATAATTGGTTAAAAAAATAGTAAAAGTTATTAAATTATGACAAAATTAGAAATTTGTGGGTGTGGTGGTTCACGCCTATAATCCCAGCACTTTGGGAAGCTGAGGTGAGAGGACTGCTTGAAGCCAGGAGTTCGAGACCAGCCTGAGCATGAGCAAGACCCCCTCTTTAAAAAAAAAAGAGAGAAAAATTAAAAAAAAAAAAAAAGAGAGAAAAATTAGATGGGCATGGTGGCTCATGCCTATAGTCCCAGCCACTCAGGAAACTGAGGCAGGAAGATTGCTGGAAACCAGGAGTAGGAGGTTGCAGTGAGCTATCATGATGTCACTGCACTCTAGCCTAGGTGACAGAGTGAGATCCTATCACACAAAAACAAACAAACAAAAAAAGACACAACTTTAATTAAAAAAGAAAAGAAATTTAGATACTGTCCATTTTTTTTTTGAGACAGAGTTTCACTTTATTGCCCAGGTTAGAGTGAGTGCCGTGGCGTCAGCCTAGCTCACAGCAACCTCAAACTCCTGGGCTCAAGCAATCCTGCTGCCTCAGCCTCCCAAGTAGCTGGGACTACAGGCATGTGCCACCATGCCCGGCTAATTTTTTCTATATATATTTTAGTTGGCCAATTAATTTCTTTCTATTTATAGTAGAGATGGGGTCTTGCTCTTGCTCAGGCTGGTCTGGAACTCCTAAGCTCAAACGATCTGCCCACCTCGGCCTCCCAGAGAGCTAGGATTACAGGCTTGAGCCACCGTGCCCGGCCCATTTTTTTGTTGTTAATGTTAAAAGAAATTACTATCTATTTTTTAGGTGTGACAATGGTATTTCAGTGATTTTATTAAATATTTTTAGAGCCCTTATCTCTTAGAGATACAGTATGAAATACTTATAAAAAGATCAAAAATCTGTTTCAAAATAATATGAAGGAAGGGAGAGTGAGGAGGGATAAAAGGGAGGTTGGCAAACTTTTTCTGTAAAGGGCCAGATAGTAAATATTCTAGGTTTTGAGGGTTATGTGATCTCTGTATCAGCCATTCAACTCTGCCACTGTAGCAAGAAAGCCATAGACAATACACAAAGGAATGGGAGCAGCTGTATGTGAATAAAACTTTATAACACTAAATAGGCAGTGAGCTGGTTTGGCCCATGGGCAGCAGTTTGCCAGTCCTCGGTATAGATAAATCAAGACTGGACCATAAGGTGATAATTATCACAGCTGAATGATGAATAATTAGGAGGTTTATTACACTCTTCTGTCTGTTTTTATATGTTAGTTTTCTATAAGTGAAAAAAGAAAGCCTAGACTACATTTCCAGTCGTTGATCTATTTCTATCTACAATTATTTTGTTTTTGTTTTAAAGACAAGGTCTCACTATGTCACCAAGGCTACAATACAGTGGCACCATCAAAGCTCACTGCAGCCTCGAACTCCTGGGCTCAAGCAATCCTCCTGCCTCAACCTCCCCCTGCCTCAGCCTCCCGAGCAGCTGGGACTACATGTGTGTACCACCATGCCCAGCTAATTTTTCTTACTTTTTATAGAGACAAGGTCTCGCTATGTTGCTCAGGCTGGTCTCAGACTCCTGGCCTCAAGCGATCCTCCTGCCTCAGCTTCCCAAAATGCTGGGATTACAGGTATGAGCCATCACACTTGGCCCCTTATCTATCTACAATTGAAGTTTTATTGAACACACATTTCCAATACATTTCATATCCAATTATATCACACATTAAGTGATACCTAGAAGTTGTAAACGGTCCTTAGCCATAACCAAATTAGTCATCATTTTAGCTTGAAGGCGTCTAGCTCTTTCACATTGTTCACCTGAAAGAAAAAAAATGAACAGGTATTAATTAAAATATCTACATTCCCTACCAATATTGTTTCAAAATAAACTATCACCCCCAACTACTCTCTTGGGGAATAAAAGTCTTTATAAAAAGGTTAAGAACTCTGGGAGGCCAAGGCAGGCGGATCACTCGAGGTCAGGAGTTTGAAACCAGCCTGAGTAAGAGCGAGACTTCGACTCTACTATAAATAGAAAGAAATTAATTGGCCAACTAATATATATACAAAAAATTAGCCAGGCATGGTGGCGCATGCCTGTAGTCCCAGCTACTTGGGAGGCTGAGGCAGGAGGATCACTTGTGGTTGCTGTGAGTTAGGCTGACACCACAGCACTCACTCTAGCCTGGGCAACAAAGCGAGACTCTGTCTCAAAAAAAAAAAAAAAAAGTTAAGAAAATAGTATTTTCAAATAATAGCTATTAAAAAAATTAATTACAGTTTCTTGTGATGGCTTCAGACCTATTGTGGTATGTTACGGATTTTGTGCATATTTCATGGAGCCTAAGACATTTTTCCCCCCACATTTCAAAATCTTTGAAATTGGGATGTGTTTTAAAATAGTGCCAACTTATTTAATACTAATGCCATCAGCAAGGCTGCAGTGATAATACAGTTTTTCAATGCTTGTGCAGGCATAAATTTGGTCATAGATATTAATACTGTTATAGCAATGTCTAAATAAGACTACAACAGCCTATGCAATAAGATTAAAATTCAAATTCTAAGTAAGAAAAAGAACATGTATCATAGTTTAACTGACATAGTTTTTTCTCTTAGTAATACCATTGAAGATAAGTGTTTTTCTTATAACCAAATGTAACTTCTTCTAACTTTTCTTCTATGTAACTGACAAAGAACAAATATATTTTGCACATAATCATAAAGTAATGCTCAAAGTCTTAAAGGCCTACCTCCCATGTTTACTTATTCTATTCTGCTTTCTTTTATATAGGAGACCAGTAGCTAGAGATGTAGTCAAAATATAATGGGGAGAGGAAAAAAGTAGAGTAAATATCAGACACATTATAATTAGCTGATATAAATTGTAGAGTCATCTAGGCAGCCAACAAACATCTATTGAATGGATTAATTTGTAGCCTAAATACTGTAATTTTTGATTCTGAATCTGTTTTAGCTATGATAAACTAAAACACTTTGATACTCACATACTACACAATATTCATAGCATAGTATTTAAGAATTTGAAGTCAGACTGAGTTCACTTGCAGCTTGAGATTTTAGGTAAGTTTTAACTTCTCTGTACTTTAGGTTATTCATCTAAAAAAATAAAGATAATGGCAGCTACAGGTGGTGGTCAAAATTAAAAGAAATATTAATATGAAGCAGTTACAATGATACTTGGGTATATGTAGTAATTATGCAATAAATGCTAGCTATATATTTAAAGATACTATTAGATACTAATTTTTAATTTGAGGTGCTAAGAAAGTAGAAAAATAACTGCGTTGGTTTAAAAAGCCAAGTGTGAATTAACATAAGATATTTATAGCTCATATTCTAACATGCAATCAAGAAGCATTACCCACAAGTACAAAAGCAGTTTGTGGTTTAACTATGCCTTCCCTCCTCAACAATGAGGAAGGGACTAGCTTTCAAAAATAGGGCTAAAACATGTGATCAATCACCAATAGTGGTACCAAGGAGGAAACAAGTAATGTAGACATCATTACTGGACTGCTACAAGTAAATCAAGTTTCAGCATATCTGATTATAATTTCATTTTTAGAATATATCATAAAGAATTAACCATAAGTCTATAAATGTTAACAATAACATTTAAAAATGTTTAAATATCTTTGCTAAGATAAATAGATCTGATATCAGGACAATTGTGTGAATATAATTTGGAATGGCTATAAACAAATATAACTATAACCTTACCTTGTCCTGTAACTATGACTGCTATTCCTTTTTCTAGTTCTTCAATACCTTTCTTATACCATTCCACAGCTTGGTCCTTCTGTCCTGCTTTAAAATAGAAATAATTATTTGTATATATCCTGAGTACGAAGAACACAAACATTTCCCAAAGCATGCTATTGATAGACGATACATGAAAAACAGGGTTGTGATTAAGTAAGTGTGAGAAAGATTACTACATAACTTCTTAGTAGTTTTAGTACCTTAATGTGTATATGTATCTACAGGAGGGGAATATAGTCACAATGTTTCCTAAAATTTTAGGGCTTTGAGTCTTTTTTTGCTTATCATCTTATGGGTTTTTTTTTTTTTTTGAGATAGAGTCTCATTCTGTCATCCTGGGTACAGTGCAGTGGCATCATTGTAGATCACTGCAACCTCCAACTAACTTCTGGACTCTAAGTGATCCTTCTGCCTCAGCCTCCCAGATAGCTGGGACTACAGGCACCCACTGCAATACCTGGCTCAGTATTTTTTTCTTTCTTTTTGGTAGTGACCGGGTCTCACTCTTGCTTAAGCTACTCTAGAACTCCTGGGCTCAAGCAATCCTCCTGCCTTGGCCTCACAAAGCCTCGTAAGGATTACAGGTGTGAGCCACCACGCCCGGACACCATCTCATGGTATTGATATTCATAACCACTGAAATGCTGTACTAGGGAAAGAAATTTTATTTAGGAATTCTCTTGAATATGTACTTATGAAAATTATAAACATTATTTCAATAAAAATGAGGAAAAAAAGCACTATTCAATCTAACATTTCAATCTCGTGTAATGAATTCATTGTTGGGTACCTCCTTTCCAGAACAGTTTTTATTTAACAATTGACTGTATCATGAGAACTGGTACATGAGATTACAAATGTGCCGTTTAGTAACACATACATTTCTATTTTCTTTCTTTCATGTTTTTTTTTTTAGAGACAGGGTCACACTCTGTCACCCAGGCTGGAGTGCAGTGGTACAATCATAGTTCACTGCAACCTCAAACTCCTTGGCTCAAGAGATCCTCCTCTGCCTCAACATCCAAACTAGCTGGGATTTCAGGTGTACACCACCACACCCAGCTAATTTTTCATAGAGATGGCGTCTAGCTACATTGCCCAAGCTGGCCTCAAACTCCTAGCCTCAAGTAATCTTCCTGCCTCAGTCTTGCAAAATGCTGGCATTACAGGTGTGAGCTATCATGTCCACATTTCTATTTTCTTTAAACCAAACGACTAGTTTAAAACATTAATACTTGATCCAAATTAAGCTTAAAAAGGATCTAAAAATTTGGAATAATCAAAATACATATAGGATACTTCATTTTTATGTTATTTTTTTAAAGGTGGAGGGCTGTGAGCAGGGGTGTTCAGTTGCCTTGTTTGTTTTTGTTGAAACAGAGTCTCAATCTGTTGCCCTGGGTAGAGCACAGTGGTGTCATTATAGCTCACTGCAACCTCCAACTCCTGGGCTCTAAGCGATCCTTCTGCTTCAGCCTCCCAGTTACCTGGGACTACTACAGGTGGCCACTGTAATGCCTGACTGGGGTTTTATTTCCTTTCTTTTTGGTAGAGATAGGGTCTCTCTCTTGCTCAGGCTAGTCTCAAACTCTTGAGCTCAAGTGATCCTCAGCCTCCCAGAGTGCTAGGATTAAAGGCATGAGCCACTGTTTTGGGCCGAAGATGTGTATAGGATACTTCTATAAAGTGATCATTATATTCAAATCTCATTGTTTTTCAAAATTAATTTCTTGGTCTTTAGAATCTGCAAAGCCTCATAAGTGACCAATACAGAGACAGAATAAACCAAAGGCAGAAATCAATGATTAGAACCGTTTTTCATTTTTTCCCAATCTCATAAAAAGTAATTTCTTACTTATAATATCATCAGTATCTTACACTGCCTACACTGCAAAAGATTCTTGAGTTTGTTGTAAATCAAATCAAGTTATTTCGATGCTCACCTTCCTGGTTTCAATAAAGAAAATATCTGTTTACCTGTTAATTTGAAAATAAAGGGGAAATTACAGAAAATAGTAAAATAGCACTTGCATTCTGACTGTGAGAATATTGATAACAATGTCCTATTTACTGAAAAAATTTAAAAACACTGAGTACGACATAGCAGATATAACAGAAATTTCTTTCTTATGTCTCTTCCCATTTCCATACCCGTTCCCTTCTGAGAAACCACTATCACAAATTGCGTATCTTTCTAGTACATGTTTTTCTATTGTCCATATCTATATTTGTATTATTTTTAATATACATTTTGAAGACTAACCAAGTGCATAAATTTATGTTTCTTTTGAGATCTAGCTAAGTAGCTGGTTCATTCATTTTGACTTCTATACAATATCCTGTATTATCCTATAATTTATTAAACTTTTTTCTATTAAAGGATATTGAGATTGTTTCTGGTTTTTTAATATTTTAAACAATGCTGCAATAAACATACTTGTACCTGTCCCCTAATGCATATCTCCAGTTTCTCTAGGGTATAAGCTTAAGAAATACAATTGATGAGTCATATAGGTTCATCACACTTTCTCTATTCACCAGAAATCAACAAAGTGCTTTTTAAGAGTGCTTGTACCAATTTATATTCCTAACAATAGTGTATGAGAGTTCTCATTGACAACATCCTTATGAACATTTGATTCTGTCATTCATATACTCCATATTTTTAAATGAATATTGTGTATACAACAAAATTTTCAAAGTATTTTTTACCAAAAAATTGAAGGGCAAAAAAGATAAATTGTATGTTGACTTTTTTTTTTTTTAAAGAAATAGGATCTTGCTCTGTCACATAGGCTCCAGTACAGTGGCACCATCATAGCTCACTGTAGCCTTGAACTCCTGGGCTCAAGCAATCCTTCTGTCTCAACCTCTCCTGTGGCTGGGAATATAAGCACACGCCACCACACCTGGCTAATTTTTTAATTTTTTATAGAGATGAGGTCTCACTATGTTGCCCAGGTTGCTCTAGAACTCTTAGCCTTAAGTGATCCTACTGCTTTAGCTTCCCAAAGTGCTGGGATTACAGGCGTGAGCCACTATGCATGGCCCTGCTAACCTATTTTAAAATGACAAAATGCTCTGAGGACACATTATCTCTAGGCAAATGAGTAATCACAAATAAATTCACTTACTCTATGACCTAACATTCTTTGGTAACAGCTAGTTCGTTTATTGCATTATTTGAATCTCATAAGTTAGTATGATAGTAGAAAATGCAGATACCTCTTACCTAAAAGTACAAGACTACAGGAGATAAGATAAAAATATAGGTCAATGGAACAGAAAAGGAAGTTCAGAAACAGTCCCATGCATATGTTGTTGATTGACTTAGATAAAAAGGACACGGTAATTCAAGGAAGAAAGAACAGCATTTTCAAAAAGTGATGCTGAAGCAAGAGGCAGTGGTGCAAACCAGTAGTCCCAGCTACTCAGAAGGCTGAGGCAGGAGGATTGCTTGAACCCAGGAGTTCAAGACCAGCCTGAGCAATATAGTTGGGGGGGAAAAGGATGCTGGATAAACAACATTAATATGCAAAAGAATAAACTTCACACCACATAGAAAAATTAACTTGAAATGGATCACAGACCTAAATGTAAAATCTAAAAATATACAACTTATAGAAGAAAATATAGGTCAGGTGTAGTAGCTCACGCCTGTAAACCTAGCACTTTGGGAAGTCGAGGTAGGAAGACTGCTTGAGGTCAGGAGTTTGAGAACACATCTTCAAAAAAAGTAGAAAAATTAGCCAGGCATGATGGTACATGCCTGTAGTCCCAGCTACTCATGAGACTGAGGTGGGAGGACTTCTCGAGCCCACATTGCTGTGGGCTATGATGACACCACTGCACTCCAGCCTGGGCGACAGCATGAGACTCTGTCTCAAAAAAAAAAAAAAAAAATACACAAAATTCTTTGTAATCTTGGGTTAGGCAAAGATTTCTTAAAGAGAACACAAAAATCATAAACCATAAGAGGAAAACACTGATAAACCAGATTTCATTAAAACTCCTGCTCTTCAAAAGACAGAGTGAATACAATGAAAAGACAAGCCACAGAATGACTGTGAGAAAATATTTGCAAAACAACATGTCTATTTTTTTCTTTTTTTTTTTTGAGACAGGGTCTTACTATTTTGCCCAGGGTGGTTTCAAACTCTTGGGCTCAAGGGATCCTCCTGCTTCACCCTGGACTCTCAAGTAGCTGGGAATACAGGTGCATGCCACCATGCCTAACTAACATGTCTAAAAAGGACTTGTAACTAATATATATAAAGCATTCTTACAACATAATGGTAAAATTTTAAATAGTGGGCAAAACAGCGAAATACACACTTTGCCAAAGAAGAAATGTAAATGGCAAATGAGCATATGCTCAACATCACTAGTTGTTAGGGAACTACGAATTAAAACCATAAGAAGGCCGGGCGCGGTGGCTCAAGCCTGTAATCCTAGCTCTCTGGGAGGCCGAGGTGGGCAGATCCTTTGAGCTCAGGAGTTCGAGACCAGCCTGAGCAAGAGCGAGACCCCATCTCTACTATAAATAGAAAGAAATTAATTGGCCAACTAATATATATATAAAAAAAATTAGCCGGGCATGGTGGCACATGCCTGTAGTCCCAGCTACTTGGAAGGCTGAGGCAGCAGGATCGCTTGAGCCCAGGAGTTTGAGGTTGCTGTGAGCTAGGCTGACGCCACGGCACTCACTCTAGCCTGGGCAATAAAGTGAGACTCTGTCTCAAAAAAAAAAAAAAACAAAAACCATAAGATACCCCAATGTACCTAATTTAGAATGGCAAAAAACAAAAGCACAGGAAAATCCCAAAACATTATAAGAGAAAAGACAACAGACCTCTCATATGTTTGCTGGTGGGGATACAAATGGTACAGCCAGTTTGGAAAAGAGTTCAGTAGTTTCTTATGACATTAAACATATATTTACTACATGACTCAGCAATTCCTTCTTCTACATATTTAACCAACAAGAATAGAAATATCTAAGATTGGTCTATGAATTTTTACAGCAGCTTTATTCATAAGAGCTACAAATGGGAAACAACCTAAATGTCCATCATATAGTTAATGGATTAACAAATTGTGGTACATCCATATGTAGACTACTGTTCAGCAATAAAAAAGGAATAAACTATTGATACATGTGGGAACATGCATGAATCTTAAAAACATTACGCAAAGTAAAAGCCAGACACAAAAGGCTACATAATTGACATGCAGTAAAGATAAAAACAGAAACAGATCAGATCAGTGATTACCAGGAACAGCAGAGGGGAAAAAGAGTAGAATGACCACAAAAAAGAACAAGGGAACTTTTGGGGTGATGAAACATACGATATATTGATTGTTGTGTTGACTATCCAACTGTCTGTCAAAACTCAGTTTATCAAAACTCACTGAATCCTTAAAAAGGGTAAAATTTACTATATGTAAATTATATTTCTATAAATCTGATTTTTAAAAGGCATATTACTCCAATATTTATGTATAAGTATATTCATTATGGCTTAGATTATAATACCAGAACTAAAATTTTGATTATCATAGTAAGATTAAAAGAAAAGAACTAGAAAAAAATCTTTCTAAAAATATCTGTTTGAAGGTACTGGAGTTTCCAAAACAATGAAAATTACCAAGCCCATTAGGATGCTTACTAAAAAAAAAAAAATGGCAAAATATGGACAGAAGCCAACAGAGGCAACCCTGGCATTTGCACCACTTTTTTACTTGAAAGAATTGTCAATTCAGAAAGCAAAAGTGGCTGACAAACTGAGCAGAGCTTTTAACAGACTTATGGAACTACGCTGACAAAAAATGAATTTCAGAGCATGCCCAGGAGAAGCTGTGGCAAAAGAATTTGGCTGGGTTCCTGCATGAGTGAACAGTTAAGAAGGACTAGGCCAGCCCATGTAAGGACTGAAACCTATACTCAAATTACTTCAATTCCTTAAGGTAAAGGTCAGCAAACTACAGCCCATAATCTCCACAGATCACCCTTTTGATTAATTTATGGCAGAAAAATCAAACCAATGGTCTCCAGTACATAAAAGGCCTCCAAGATACTTTAATATTAATTCCTAGTTTCTAATATGCACTGCCCTCTTAACTCTATGACCCCAAATAACACTCAAATTCAATCAACCAGCATCTGGTTAGCAGACCAGATCAAAGTAAGAAACGACTGGGGTGGCGGAAACTTACAACACTTGTTATAGTTTAAATTATTAGCCAATATTTGATCTACAAGTGAACTACATTACATAAGGCAGGGATTAGCAGTATGGCCCAAGATTTCAATCTAGTCAATTGCCTAGTTTTGTATGTAAAGCTTTACTGGATCACACTACATGGCAAAGTTGAGCAGTCTAATGGAGAGCTTAAAATATTTACTAAATACCTCAGCAACATAAAAACAAAAAAACCAATTAAAACTGGGCAAAGGACATGAATAGATATTTTTCTAAAAAAGATGCACATATGGTCCATAAGCACATGAGAAGATGCTGACCATCACAAATCTAAGGGAAATGCAAATCAAAACCACAATGAGATGCCACTACTACCCATTAGGATGGCCATTATCAAAAAAAATGAGCTGCTTGGCCCATGAGCTGGAGAGTCCTCTCTCTGCATTCTTTTTTGGCTGGCATGCTAAATTATGATTAGCACATTCATAGGGTATTCACTCCTTCCCCAGATATGGCAGTTGCTTGGGAGAGGATTAGGGTGGGACAGGACCAAGATGGGGGCCTGGGGCCCAACCTTGTCCTTCTTCCCATGTGCACCAAAGCAACAGCACTCACTTTCATCCCTAGGAGACCCCAAATCCCTCGCTATCTACCTAACAAATATAAATTCTAATCATAGAAATAAACAGTCCACCTGAAATAGGTGGCAACTGGTTTGTACATCAGGCTTCTGTAAGTCTAGTTAGTTTGAGTTGGTTCCCTGCATCTCTTTCCCTGCAGGCATCTTGAGTATCTGAATCTGTAAACTGAGCTCTGGTATTCTTGTTAAGTATGGCCCCTAATGAGACTCACCCAGAATAGCTACATATCTTCCCCTCTGATCCTCACCTCATGTTCTCAATTTCAACAGAGGAGTTGAACAAAGAGGAGTTAGGAGATGGAGTAAATGGAGCACATAAAGGGGAATTAAAAAAAAATGGATGCTGGAAACTCAGACTTGTGGGGGGAGGGGGGAAAAGGGCATTTATTGAAACCTTAAAATCTGTACCCCCATAATATGCTGAAATAAAAAATCAAGGAAAAAAAATGTGGAGAAACTGGAACCCTTGTACACTGCTGGGTAGCAATCCAAAATGGTACAGCTGCTATAGAAAACAACTTTGCAGTTCCTCGAAAAATTAAACACAGAATTACCATGTAACTCAGTAATTCCACTCCTGCATATATATCCAAAAGTACTGATAGCTGGGACTTGAACAGATACTTACATACTAATGTTCATAGCAGCATTATTCACAAACACAAACAACTCAAATGTCCAAAAATGGATAAACAAAATGTGGTATATACACAATGGAATATTATTCAGCCTTAAAAAGGAATGAAATTCTGATACATGCTATGACATGGATAAACCCTGAAAACACTATGCTGGCTGGGCACTCACGCTTATGCCTAGAAGCCCACTACTTTGGGAGGCCAAAACACACGGACTGCTTAAGCCCAGGAGTTTGAGAACAGCCTGGGCAAAATGGTGAGATCCCGTCTCTACAAAAAATTTAAAAATTAGCCTGGTCTGACAGTACACATCTGTAGTTCCAGCTACTCAGGAAGCTGAGGTGGGAGGATTGCTTGAGCTAAGGAGTCTGAGACTGCTGTGAGCTATGATGACACCACTGCACTACATCCTGGGTGACAGAGCAAGACTGTCTCTTAAAACAACAAAAATAAAGAACACTATACTAAGTGACATTTGCCAGACACAAAAGGACAAATATTGTAAGATTCCACCTAGAATAGGCAAATTCATAGAGACAAAAGTAGAACAGATGTTACCAGAGACTGCAGGGGAGAGGGCAAGAGGGAGGAGGTAAAGGAAAATTATTGTTAATGGTCATAGAGCTTCTGTTTGGTATGGTGAAGTAGTCTTAAAAATGGACAGTGGTGATAGCTGCATAACACTGTAAATGTACTTAATGCCACTGAACTGTATGCTTAAAATGACAAATTTTATGTTACACATATTTTATTACAATAAAAACATGCAGGCCGGGCGCGGTGGCTCAAGCCTGTAATCCTAGCTCTCTGGGAGGCCGAGGTGGGCGGATCCTTTGAGCTCAGGAGTTCGAGACCAGCCTGAGCAAGAGCGAGACCCCATCTCTACTATAAATAGAAAGAAATTAATTGGCCAACTAATATATATAGAAAAAATTAGCCGGGCATGGTGGCACATGCCTGTAGTCCCAGCTACTTGGGAGGCTGAGGCAGCAGGATTGCTTGAACCCAGGAGTTTGAGGTTGCTGTGAGCTAGGCTGACGCCACGGCACTCACTCTAGCCTGGGCAATAAAGTGAAACTCTGTCTCAAAAAAAATAAATAAAAAAAAAAAAAAACATGCAAAACAGTCCTTTACAGGCAGTTTGCTAGGCCCTGGCACAGCCATGGAAAAGAAGAAACTGGCTGAGCATGATGGGTCCCACCTATAATCCTAGCACTCTGGGAAGCCAAGGCGGGAGGATCACTTGAGGTCAGGAGTTGAGACCAGACTGAGCAAGAGCAAAGACCCTGTCTCTCCCAAAAATAGAAAAAATTAGCTGGTCATGGTACCACATGCCTGTAGTCCCCGCTACTCAGGAGGCTGAGGAAGGAGGATTGCTTGAACTCAGAAATTGTGGCTGCAGTGAGTTAGATGATGCCACTGCACTCTAGCCCAGGTGACAGAGCAAGACTTTGTCTCAAAAAAATATTTAAAAAAAATTTTTTTAATTAAAAAAAAACACATTAGCTGGGTGTAGTGGCACACACTTGTAGGTGAAGCTACTTGGGAGGGTGAGGCAGGAGGATCACCTGAGCCCAGGAATTCAAGACCAGCCTGGGCAACAATATATCAAGACTCTTGTCTCCAAAAAAAAAAAAAGAAGAAGAAAAAGAAAAAAAAAAAGAAATAGGATTGTAGATAGCTAATCTTTGCAAAGGACAGGACAAGAAAGTTAGTGGAAGGGAGCAGGCTTCTGGAGCAATATTCTATTTTTTTTTTTTTTTTTTTGAGACAGAGTCTCACTTTGTTGCCCAGGCTAGATTGAACGCTGTGCGTCAGTCAGGCTCACAGCAACCTCAATCTCCTGGGCTCAAGCAATCCTCCTGCCTCAGCCTCCCGAGTAGCTGAGACTACAGGCATGTGCCACCACGCCCGGCTAATTTTTTCTAACTATATTTTTAGTTGGCCGGTTAATGTTTTTCTATTTTTTTTTTTAGTAGAGATGGTGTCTCACTCTTGCTCAGGCTGGTTTCAAACTCCTGACCTCGAGCAATTCCCCCCCCCTTCCCACTGCCTCCCAGAGTGCTAGGATTACAGGCATGAGCCACCTTCCGTGCCCGGCCCAATATTCTATTCCTTGACCTGAGTTGGTTTACAGCTGTGTGTTCAGTTTGAAAATTCATTAAATAGGACACTAACTATGTACTTTGTATTTTAATAAGTGTACTTAAAAACTAAAAAGATAGATGAGGAAGACTGAATGTATTGAAATGGAAAGAGAGTACCAAAGCACATTAAGTGATGAAGGGTCACAGATCATTTTGTATATAACATGTTTTTTTTCCTCTAATGAAAAAATATTTGTTTATATAAGTACAAAGAATCAGGAAACTTAACAATAATCGTCTCCCTTAGTGTTAAGATTACAGAGGATTTTCACTTCCTATATTTGTACACTGTTTCATTTTAGTATGTACTACTGTTTTGTTTTTATCTTTTTGAGGCAGAGTCTCACTTCTGTTCCCCGGGCTAGAGTGCCCTGGCATCAGCTTAGCTCACAACAACCTCAAACTCCTGGGCTCAAGCAATCCTTCTGCCTCAGCCTTCCCTCAGCTGGGACTACACACACGCGCCACCATGCCCAGTTAATTTTTTCTATATATTTTTAGTTGGCCAATTAATTTCTTTCTATTTTTAGTAGAGACAGGTCTCACTCTTGCTCAGGCTGGTTTTGAACTCCTGACCTTGAGCAATCCACCTGCCTCGGCTTCCCAGAGTGCTAGGATTACAGGTGTGAACCACTGGGCCCACTCAGAAGGATAATATTATGAGTCTGTTCACCTAAACTCTGTTCCTGGTTCTGTTACTTTGAGTCCACTCTTTAAATCTAGTTTCTCCATATATAACATGGATATCATATTAATGGTTGTCAGTCTTCCAAGGAGGTTCAACGATTAAAGAAAATATCTACCAAATTATTTAACTCCTTGAGAACAATAAGAGATAAATAATATACATAAAATATAAGGCATACATTTTATTCATTACATAACAAATGTCTTAACGCAACTCACTGGAGATAAAGTTTTTCTCAAATATTAACTAGAATGCAGAGTTGTGCAAATTAACTAACATTCAATAAATGAACCTCATATGTTCTTATATTAGGTAAACAGAATTTGCTGTGTTATTCCTCTCTTTTAAAGTAGCTGGTTTCAGACAAATTAAGGCCTTTATAAAAATTCAGTGGAAATTCAAGTATGCTGTAAGAATAAAATTCAGAATAAACACTCACCATATAAACCACAACATTTATACACTTTTATTAAAATGAGATTTAATTTCGTATTTATCATTTCAAGGTATCAAACGTTTCAATTAATTACCACCACCACAATCTGAAATAGCCCATTTCATCTGATGAAATAAAGTGGCTTTCAGTACAATTAGAAGCTAAGTCAAGTCGTTACGGGAATGGCAAGGAATGGCAATAATAGCTCCTTAACAGTTTACTGCAGCATTAGGAAACCTTTGAAGACTGCCTATCCAATCCATTTCTATTTGTTCATATATATTTTGATGCGGTGGGAAAGAGGAAGAATTAAATTCTCTTGGCATTAAGTTTTGTGTTGTCAGGGATGGCTGAGAGGCAAACTGACTTCATATGTGAACTCTCAACTACTGCATTAATGGTAAAGTATAAAAATTTTCAATCTGCTAAAGAAAAAATATATGACTGAAGAGAATCAGAACAATATAAACTCAGTTTTACTTCATTTTTAAAGGATAATAACTGGCCGGGCGAGGTGGCTCACGCCTATAATCCTAGCACTCTGGGAGGCTGAGGCGGGCAGATTGCTCGAGGTCAGGAATTCGAAACCATCCTGAGCAAGAGCAAGACCCTGTCTCTACTATAAATAGAAAGAAATTAATTGGCCAACTAATATATATAGAAAAAATTAGCCGGGCATGGTGGCACATGCCTGTAGTCCCAGTTACTCAGGGGGCTGGGGCAGCAGGATTGCTTGAGCCCAGGAGTTTGAGGTTGCTGTGAGCTAGGCTGACGTCACGGCACTCACTCTAGATTGGGCAACAAAGTGAGACTCTGTGTCAAAAAAAAAAAAAAAAAAAAGGATAATAACTAATCAGTTTCAGTTTGAACTAATTTAATTTGGCATATGATAGCATCAATTGTAGAACACAAATCAAACTAAAAACCTATCATGGCCAGGCGCGGTGGCTCACGCCTGTAATCCTAGCACTGTGGAAGGCCGAGGCAGGTGGATTGCTCAATGTCAGGAGTTCAAAACCAGCCTGAGCAAGAAAGAGACCCCATCTCTACTAAAAATAGAAAGAAATTAGCTGGACAACTAAAAATATATGGAAAAAATTAGCCGAGCATGGTGGCACATGCCTGTAATCCCAGCCACTCAGGAGGCTGAGGCAGAAGGATTGCTTGAGCCCAGGAGTTTGAGGTTGCTGTATGCTAGCCTGACGCCAGGGCACTCTAACCTGGGCAACAGAATGAGACTCTGTCTCAAAAAAAAAAGCAAAACCAAAACCAAAAAGAGCTATCATAAGCCACTCTGATGTCCACTTTAGAAAACATAGTATACATCAAGAAAAAAACTGAAACATTATCAGTAGAAAGAGTGTGAAACACAATGGTACACAGATCACTGAAAACATTTTTAAAAATTAAGGAGATTTAAGTATAATAGATATAAGCATACATGTGATACTCAAGTAACCAGCATGAGACCCAAGGTCTGAATTGTATCTCTGTCACTTATTCATCATGTGGAACTGCTTTCTCTTCAAATCTAAGAGCCCAGGGTTTTTTTCTTCTAAATACATGGGTTTTCCTTAATCTCTCCTCTTATTCTACCTCCTAACTCCAATCACCCAGTGTTAACCAAAATTTCCCTTCATGTTCTGACATTCTCTTCCTAAATACAACAATTAAAATAAGCTACCCTTAAACATATTCCTCCATTCTAAAACATCTGATCAGAGGACCCCACTGTAACAGCATATTGCAATAAAACAATGCTTCTCTAGGAAGGGATGACAGCACCCCTCTTCCTCCTCCCCAAGAGATCTTGGATGTTCCTAAGAAGTGGTGAAGAATGGAGCAGTTAACAAAAACAAACACACAGTTTTCTTTTCTTAAATGTGTCTCCTTCCTTGAACTCTCTTAACCTCCACTCTGTCCTTAACACTCCAAAAGCATGAATACCTGCCTCTTTCCCTATATCCTACTTCTCACTCCCAGGGCCCACAAAGGAAATAGGTATCAACAAGGCTGAAATTCTAGAACAGATTCTGGTGTTGGTAGCAGAGAAAGACACTAGGAATGAAGTGCAGATTGCTCTTGTTTTCATTAATGGACAATACAAGTAAGTACCTAATTGAGTAGTGGAAAAGTTCTTTGGGAGAGGGAAAAGCAAGATCTCAGCACACTGAAGGTAAGGATAAAAAGAGGGAATTGTTAAATATTATAAGACTCCTTCTAACTTTATCACTTTCCATAAAAAGTTTAACATTAGCTAATACCATAGCTTTGGAATAACCTGCTTTATCCTTGAAGCTTCAGTTTCTTCATTTGTAAAATGCTGATACTAATAACACTTTCGCCTTGCAGGGTTATTGTTATTGTGAGGATTGAATGAAATAACACATGCAAAGCTAATAGCACAATGCCTGGCACATAGGAAGACTAAAAATGTTAACTTAAAAGAAACCTGAAAGGGCTGGGTGCAGTGGCTGATGCCTATAATCCCAGCACTCTGGGAGGCCAAAGGTGGGAGGATTGCTTGAGGTCAGGAGTTTGAGACCACCCTGAGCAAGAGCAAGACCACACCTCTACTCAAAAATAGAAGAAGAAAAAAAATCAGCCCGCCAACTAAAAATAGAAAAAATTAGCTGGGCCTGGTGGCACCCATCTATAGTCGAAACTACTCAAGAGGCTGAGGCAGGAGGATCACTTGAGTCTAGGAGTTTGAGGTTGCAGTGAGCTATGATGATGCCGCCACTGCACTCTAGCCCGGGCAACAGAGTGAGAGTCTGTCTCAAAACAAAAACAAAAAAAAAAAAAAAACATAAATTTTCATTGTAGGTTTTATTGTAAAATGATACGTATAAGTTTATCCAATTCATTCATTTAACACTTCAACTTAGAAATTTAGAGGCTACCCTGGAATGCTGATTAAAATAAAAACAACCAGGAGCAAAAGTTTTATGCTAAAAACTTTACTAAAAAATATTCGGCAGTCATTACATTGATAAAATGTTACAGAACTTTTCAAAATGCAAATTGAACTGTAATCATTTGCATCTATTCCTTTCAAAATTAAGTCACCATTTGTTCTTTTTTCCTAACACTACAGTACTCTATTTTCATTAAAAGCCTATAACAAGGTACAGCTTCTTCGATATCAAAACCTTTTGGAAACCTGGCTCAGAGGAAGCCACACATTGTTTACAGTGCTGGAAAGGACCCGTGTGGTCACTCTAGGACAATTGTCACTGTCACCAGCCCGTCTGGGTGTCTCATAGTGACTTGGGTCATGCAAAAGTGTAGGGGGAAGGCTGGAGTCTGAAACAAAGTCTATAGCTAGGGTTCTCTGAAAACGGACAGAGATTTAACTGAGAATCCGAGATGAGGCTCCGACTTGTGGGGAAGCAGTCCCCCGGGACGAATTAATTTCGGGGGCGCGCCGCCCCTTCCCTCAGGAAAGGGACGCAGGTGTCGCCCTCCACGGCGACCCCTCCCGCTTTCTTCCCGGAGCCGCCGCCTCTTTCCCCCAGCCGCGTTACCTTTCTCGTCCTCGTCGATGCGCAGGGCAATGGAGATGTACTCGAAGGCCTGTTTGTGGAAGGCTCGGACGCTCTCGGCCTCACCGCCCGGCATCGGCGCCGGGGGCGAGGCCGAGGCGGGCGCCGGAGCGGCCCGGGAGCTCCTCTTGGCTGCCATGAGGGCGCGGGAGAAGCGCTGGCAGAGCCACACGAAGAGGAGCCCCAGGTGGAAGGCGACCAGACGCAGCAGCGCGAAGCCTACGAACAGCGGGTAGGAGAAGTAATACAGGTTCTGCTTATGCGGCGACTCGCGCGCTGGGGCCCGCCCGGCGGCGGGAGGGGCGGGGGCCCGGCAAGGAGGCGGAGGCCTGGGAGGCACCGGGCTGCTGGGGCCGCGGGAGCCTTTCTTCTTCCCTCGTCCACCCGGAGAATTCATTCACAGCTCCCACTGCCGCCGCCGCCATAACCCGCCTCCCGCAGACCGACGGGGACCAAGCGACGGCGGCGGCCACTGCGACGGTAAGGGCCACAGACGCCCGAGGGCCCGCCGGCCCCGGGAGCTCGACACCTCTACACAAGGGCCGCCGGCCCCGCCCCTTTCTCCTTCCGCAGCCAGGAGCACAACCCGGTCTCCTCTTCCAGCTGTCGACGGCTCCGGCCCCTCCCTCCCTTCCTCTGTCCTCTCAGCCTCCTGATGGCCCAGAGCGGCGGCCGCGCACGCGCACGCTCGCCCGTGTCTTCCTCCGGCGCGCGCACGCCCCGTCTTTGTTGACCTGAGCTCCTGTGCGCGTGCGCAGCGCCCGCCGCTCGCCCCCTTGCCCTCAAGAACTACAGTTCCCAATGTGCAATTCGCTCCCGTCGGCCCGGGGCTCCGTCCCTCCGCTGGCTCTCGGTCCCGGGACTTCCCAGTAGGGAACCTGGGTAATCAACCCACGCAACGGGAATTGTAGCTTGGGGTCGCTAGGGTAGGTTGCAGGTCCTATATCTCTCAGTGTTATCATTTTCTTATATTTCTTTCATCATGTTCAGCCAAGAAACCCATATCTTCTGCAAAGAACAATTGATCCATCTCAGAAGCAATGCGTATCAATCTATTAATAGGAATTATCTAAGAGGAGAGCAGTGATAGAGACAAACTTCAGGTCACCCCAAACAAAAAAATGTTAGCTCGAGGTGACCAGGTCAGCGAATTCAGAGGTTTGACTAGATTATTAGATGTTTAGATGTCTAATCTGTAGGATTAATTTATTCAAATAAAGGAATTCTTAGGTTTTGCACAGTAACCATCACGTAGTTTACTGAAGAATCAACATTGTGTCTCCCCCCACCCTTTTGTAATCTATTAGGCATGTCTTCCTTTAGGGAACTACCAACTCATCTCTGCTCCTTGTATTCTAATGAGCTGCAAGCACAGAACCCAGATCACGCAGGTGGAAACAAACATTAGGTCAATCAGACTCTTCTGGGACCTGGAATCTTGGGTGGAGGGAGACACACTGAGACAGAAGGTAGTTGGAATCCAAGGCTCTAAAAGGCTGGTTGATCAAGTCATCCCACTGAGATCCCCAGAGCTGCTGGGTTCCTGACTGGTCGCTTGATTATATAACCTATCCAATAAACTGTTCAGTCTCTATTTCTCTCCCTGTCTCCTTTCCCCCTTTGGTCTCTCTCACTTTTCCTATTTCCTATTTTTTGTTTTTTCTTCTCTTTTAACATGAGTTAGCCATAATTGTTTCATGTTGTCTAAAACTAAAACTAAGTAATCCTAACTGATACAAAGTCACCATTGTTTACAGTGTGAAGTTTGCATATGCCTCGCAAAGCTTCCAAGAATCTCCACATTCTGCCACAACTTCATCTAATTATTCCCCCCAGTACTCCCCTACAAATATCATAGGCTATTGCAAAAATGACCTATTCTCTGTTTCCCTCCTGCTGCTCCTACTTTTCTGCTTCTGTGCTTATGCTAGTTCCTCATTCTGAAATGCCCTCTCTTTCAAATCTATTCATTTTTATCCCTGACTTCCCTCCAGAAAACCTGACTTGTCTCTTTATGATCTCCCCTTCCAGGTAATATGTGACTTCTCTCTTTTGAAACCCATACTACTTGTGTGAAATCTATTGAATTTATATATATATCATGTAAACAAGATGCATATAACTTAAATGTACAAGTTAAAAATAATAAGCAACATCGAGTTTTAAAAAAATTAATCAGCTTCTTGAAGCACTCTGTGAATTCCTCCCCAGTCACAACCTCTCTTCTCCCCCTCTAGAGGAAGCTGTTACCCTGAATTATGTATTAATCATTCTTTTCCCTTTCATTTTAGTTTACAATGTATTTTATGTATTTTTTCCAAATACAGGGCTGTAAATGTGCCCATCACCTGAATAGTGTTCATTGTACCCATTAGGTGGGGTTTTGCTCCTCCCCTCCTCCCCCTCCCCTCTGCTTAATTTCCATTGACTTTTATTTCCCTGGGTGCACTTGTGTGCCCATCAATTAGTTCCAATTTATTGGAGAGTACATGTGGGGGTTGTTGTTCCATTTTTGAGATAATTTGCTTAGGATAATGGTCTCCAATTCCTTCCAAGTTGCTACAAAAGGCATTAATTCATCCTTTTTATGGCTGAGTAGTACCTCATGTATACATATATCACATAATAATCCACTCATGAACTGATGGGGACTTGGGATGATTCCACATCTTTGCAATTGTGCTACAATAAACATTTGAGTACTGTGTCTTTTTGATAAACTCAATAGTGAGATTGCTAGATCGAATGGTAGATCTAATTTTAGTTCTTTGAGAAATCTCCATACTTTTTTCCATAGGGGTTGCACTAATATGCAGACCCACCAACAGTGTATAAGCTTCTCTCTGCATCCCTGCCAGCATCTATTGTTTTTGGACTTTTTGACAAAATCCGTTCTAATAGGAATAAGGTGATATCGCAACCAGGCATGGTGGCTCACGCCTGTAATCCTAGCACTCTGAGAGGCCGAGGGAGACGGATTGCTTGAGGTCAGGAATTCTAAACCAGCCTGAGGAAGAGAGAGACCCTGTCTCTACTATAAATAGAAAGGAATTAATTGGCCAACTAATATATATAGAAAAAATTAGCCAGGCATGGTGGTGCATACCTGTAGTCCCAGCTACTCAGGAGGCTGAGGCAGGAGGATTGCTTGAGCCCAGGAGTTTGAGGTTGCTGTGAGCTAGGCTGACGCCATGGCACTCACTCTAGCCTGGGCAACAAAGTGAGACTCTGTCTCTAAATAAATAAATAAATAAGTAAATAAATAAATAAAACTAAGGTGATGTCTCATTGTGGTTTTAATTTGGATTTCCCTGATGATTAACAATGTTAAGCATTTTTTTCATATGTTTGTTGGCCATTTGTCTATGTTCTTTGGTAAAACTTATGTTCATATCTTTTGCTCACTTTTTAATGAGGTTATTTCTTTTTTTCTTGCTGATTTGTTTGAGTTCTTTTTATTATAGATTCTGGATATTAGCCCTGTATCAGATGTGTAGATTGTGAACATTTTTTTCCATTCTGTAGGTTATCCATTTGCTCTGTTGATTATTTCCTTAGCTGTGCAGAAGCTTTTTAGTTTAACCAAGTCCCATTTATTTATTTTTCCTGTTGCTGTAATTGCCATTGGTGTTAGTTTACAATGAATGTATTTATGTACCTCTAAACAATGTGTTATATAATTTTGCCTGGCTTTTACTTTTCATGCATTTTTTATTTCAAAATGTTAATAAGGGGGTACAAATGTTTTTATTATATTGATATCTTGTATAATGCTTGAGTCAGAGCTTCTGGTGTGTTCATCATCAAAAGTGTTGATTGTACCCCATAGGTAAGTTTTTACCCCACACCCATCCTCCTGTCCTCCCCCCTCCCTCATGTCCTTTGTATAGCTTTGTGCTCATGTATACCCATCTATTAACTTCCTCTTATTAGTGAGAACATATGGTGTTTGGTTTTCCATTCCTGGTATACTTCACTTAAGATAATGATCTCCATTTCCCTCCTCATTGCTGCAGATGACATTATTTCATCCTTTTTTATGGCTGAGTAGTACTCCATGGTATATATACACACCACATTTTCTTTCTCCACTCATGAATTGAAGGGCACTTAGGTTGATTCCACATCTTTGCACTTGTGAATTGTGTGGCACTGGTTTTTACTTTATATAAATGTAATCAGATTGCAAATATTCTTTTTTTTTTTTTTTTTTTTGAGACAGAGTCTCACTTTATTGCCCAGGCTAGAGTGAGTGCCGTGGCGTCAGCCTAGCTCACAGCAACCTCAAACTCCTGGGCTCAAGCAATCCTGCTGCCTCAGCCTCCCAAGTAGCTGGGACTATAGGCATGTGCCACCATGCCCGGCTAATTTTTTCTATATATTAGTTGGCCAATTAATATCTTTCTATTTATAGTAGAGATGGGGTCTCGCTCTTGCTCAGGCTGGTCTCGAACTCCTGAGCTCAAACGATCCGCCCACCTCGGCCTCCCAGAGAGCTAGGATTACAGGCTTGAGCCACCGCGCCCGGCCTGCAAATATTCTTAATTTGCTCTTTCTGCTCAATATTTAAGTGTTTGAAATTCCTCCCTATTGGTTTCTATAGCTGTACATTTATTTTCAGTGCTATATAGTATTCCATTATATGAATTTACCACAATTTATTTTACCATTCAACTGTTGAAGGATATTTAGTTCAGTGCTGGTATGCTTGTAGTTTTTTTCTTTTTCTTGTGTAACTAACTTTTTAACTTGGCTAATATATGGCCCAATAGTAGAGTGGTTAAATGGTTCTAGAGTCAGATTGGTTGCATTCAAATCTCTGCTCCATCATTCTGTGTAATCTTGAACTAGTGGCTCAGTCGGCTTTCCTATCTCTAATACTAATGTTGTGGACAGTGCCTGGAATCAAGTTGATACTTGATATTTTTTTGAATGAAGAATGGTTCTCCCACATTTCCCCTACACTTATACTACAGTCTAACTAAAATGGACTACTGGCAAGTTTCTGAGCACTCTTTTTTTTTTTTTTTTTTGAGACAGAGTCTCACTTTGTTGCCCAGGCTAAAATGAGTGTCCTGGCATCAGCCTAGCTCACAGCAACCTCAAACTCCTGGGCTCAAGCAATCCTGCTGCCTCAGCCTCCCGAGTAGCTGGGACTACAGGCATGCACCACCATGCCCGGCTTACTTTTTCTATATATATTAGTTGGCCAATGAATTTCTTTCTATTTATAGTAGAGACGGGGTCTCGCTGTTGCTCAGGCTGGTTTCGAACTCCTGACCTTGAGCAATCTGCCTGCCTCAGCCTCCCAGGGTGCTAGGAGTTTCTGAGCATTCTTTACCCTTTTCCAGGACTACAGTTATCCTCCAGTCAATTTCCTTCCACTTAGAATGGCCTTTCCTCCAACCTTCACTGTCGAAGTCCTTTAGGACTTAATTCTTAAGTTAACTTCTTGATAAATCCTTTTCTTATCAACTCCAGTAGAAATGATTCTATTTTTCAATTCTTATGACAATATAGTTGTATTATTCTGTGACTCTTATAATATATTGCACCTCATGACAGTTGTTTAAATGCTTTATCACGTCCCGATAGAGACTGTAAACTTACTGAAGGCAGTGGTCACACTTTATACATTTTTACTTACTTTCTATATCTAGCCTGATGCCTTGATTATGGTACTCATTTAATAAATATGAACAATTTGAAAAACAACTTTAACATGATGATTGTATTAGATATCTGTTGGTATGTAAGAAGCCACTCCAAAACTAACTAGCTTAAGATAACAGCCATTTATTTACTCACAATTTTGTGAGTCAACAATTTGGTTCATCTAGGTAGTTCTTCTGATGGCCTTGTGGGGGAGGGGTTCATTCATGTGGATGCAGTCATCTGGTGGCTTGAGCAAATGACTAGATGGCCTAGCCAGCCTCACTCATATGTTCAGAGGTTGGCTGTGGCTGTTGGCTGTGACATGTGTCTCTAGCAGGATAGCCCAGACTTCTTTACATGGCATCTGACTTCCAGGAGAATATAAGTAGAAGCTGTAAGGCTTCTTAAAATCTAAACTTCAAAGTTACACAATGTCATTTCTACTGCATTTCTGTTGTCAAAGGCAGCATGCAGTGGCTCATGCCTGTAATTCCAGCACTTTGGGAGGCTGAGGCAAGAGGCTCACTTGAGGCCAGGAATTCCAGACCAGCTGGGGCAACATAATGAGACCTTGTCTCTATAAAAATTTTAAAAATTAGCTGGATGGCCGGGCGAGGTGGCTCACGCCTGTAATCCTAGCACTCTGGGAGGCTGAGGCGGGCGGATTGCTCAAGGTCAGGAGTTCAAAACCAGCCTGAGCGAGACCCTGTCTCTACTATAAAAATAGAAAGAAATTAATTGGCCAACTAATATATATATATAAAAAAAAATTAGCCAGGCATGGTGGCACATGCCTGTAGTCCCAGCTACTCGGGAGGCTGAGGCAGGAGGATCGCTTGAGCCCAGGAGTCTGAGGTTGCTGTGAGCTAGGCTGACGCCACAGCACTCACTCTAGCCTGGGCAACAAAGCAAGACTCTGTCTCAAAAAAA
>VSMD01115559.1:0-10604 GCA_008750895.1 Mirza zaza | reverse complement strand
AAAAGAGGTGGGTTTCGCCCGGTGCAGTCCCCCAGCGCCCGAGGGTCGCGCGGCGGGCCGGGGGCGCAGGGCTCGGCGGCCCGGGCGCGGGGGGCGGCGAAGGGTCGCGCCCCGCGTCCCCGCACATGCCGACACAGGCAGACAAAGGGGCCGCCGCGCCCGCGGCTCTGCCCACAGCGGCGCCCGAGCGCCCGGCCGGCCAGGGCGCGGCCCCCGCCGCCCGCTCCCCGCGCGCCCGCCCCTGGGCCCACTCACCCGCAGGGAGGAGAGGTCGATGTCCACCAGACTTTTTGCAGGGGAGTCGTTCGCCATTTTCCCTTTTTGCCACCAAAAAACAAATAATAACAATAAATATCTCTATTGCTCTGTGTGTCTCGGCCGCGGGCCGGGCCGCCGACGGCGCTCCTCGCGCGGCAGCCGCGCTGGCCGGGGACTCTCCTCGGGGCCCGGGGCCGGGGGCGGCGGCGGCGTCGGGCTCGGCCGCGCTCGCGGGCCGCTCGCGGCTCTCGGCCGGCCGGGCCGCGCGGGGGGCGGACAGAGCGTGCGCGGGCGGCGGCGGCGCCGCTCACACCATGGCGCGGGCCGGCCGTCAGGCCCCCGGGCGTCGCCCGCCGCCTCAGGCCCCGGCGCCCGCGCCCCGCGCCGCGCGCCTCGAGGACGGGCCCGGAGCGTGGGGCCGCGGCGCCGCCGAGAGTTGAGCGAGCGAGCGCGAGGCAGCGAGACAAAGATAACCCGGGAGGCGGAGGCGGAGGCGGGGAGGGAGGTGGGGAGGGAGGGGGCGGCAGCGGCGGCGCGGGAGGAGGAGAAACGGGACACCAAAAATATATTCTGAGGAGAGAGAAAACAGCTCCCCCTTTCCTTCTCCGGCAGGAAAAACGGGCGGAAACGCACTCACACCCCGGAGCCCTGCCGGGGAGGGCGCGGGGCGAGGCGCCCGCGCGGCGTGAATATTCATCAGGGGTGGGGCCCGAACAATAGCCCGGCCGCGGGCAGCGCGGGCAGCTGCCCGACACGACGCCCGGCGCCCGGGGTGCGGCCTCGGCGCCCGACCCCGCTCGGCGCTCGTGAAAATGGCAGGAGCGGGGATGAGACGGGCTGGGATTTCCCCGGGAGGTACTCAGGGTAAGAAGAGGCCCCTACCTCACAGGAACAATAAATGAAAGGAAATTGACCTGGACCCAAATGCAAAGAGGCGGACGGACCCCCGCGCCTCCCGAGGAGAGGGTGTGTCCCGCCCAGCCGGCCCGCCGCGCCCCGGCTCTGAAGGGACGGGACCCCGGTGTACCCTAGCGGAGGAGGGGCCTCCCTCGCGCCTGCCCCCACCGCCCCCATCCCCCACCGCCACCTCCCGACAGTATACCCTGAAGACCCTCATTTCCGGTTTACCTACACGGTTGTCTTTTTCTTTCCCTTCCTTTCCAGGCTGAATCCGTGACACGGTTGTAGTTGCGGGACTCGCTGAGCATCACTTGGCTACCCGGCCCGGTCCAAAATAGCTCCTGTGGTCGCCTGGTGCCGCGTTCCTGGCAGCGCTCAGTAGGTGAGCACTGGGTTTGGGGCCCTAAGTACTAACCCAAGTTTTGTACCTGGACATCACTGAGGATCGACAAACAGGTTTCTTCCTGCAACCTCGGAAGCTAATAAGTAGTTAGGCAGTTTAATCCTATTCAATCAACAATCATTTGTATTCCCCATTATCCAAAACGTTCAGTGGCTCTCTGTTACCTTATAGCAGGTGTTCTCAAAATGTGAGTGCATCAGAATCAGCTGGAGGGATTTTGAAAGTACAGATTGCTGGACCGCCCCTCCCCCCAACAGAGTTTCTGATTCAAGGGGTCTGGAGAGGGCCTGAGAATGTGCATGTGTAACAGGTTCTCAAATGAAGCTGAAGTTGCTGTCTGTAGTGATCACACGTTGAGAAGAGCCGCCTCACTGTGATTTAAATCCAAGGCCCTTCCTTCATGATTGGGCTTCACAAACATCATCACCATCATCATCATCATCTTTATCTTCCAATTCTTATGCACAAATTGTGTCCCTACCCCACCTCTATATATACATACGCATACACACACCCCCCTCCTGTTGAGTGCTTTAAGTACAGTACTCCATTTACAGCCCTGGGGTAATGTTACCTCATTTTAGGTAAGGAAACCAAAGTACTGGAAGATAAGGAATGTGCCCAAGTTCCTTAAAAGCACAGCCTGGAAGTGGAGCAAGGATGTTCACAAGGTTAGCCTATTCTCAAAAATACAGGTCTCTAAAAAAAAAAAAAAATACAGGTCTCTGATTCAGTTAAGTTAGTCTCCTCTACCCAGAATAGATTTAGACTTTCCTGCTTCTCAATAGTTTGGTTTTTTTATACTTTTGACTTTGAGAATCCCTTGTAAGGCTAAAATATATTGAGAGGTTCCTGGTGTCCATTGATTAGGTAAATCAGAAACCAAAGTGTCCCTGTGAATTTATTGGTGCTTTTAAATGATTTTGTTTTTTATCAGTCAACAGTAATGGCATTATCTATGAGTATAAGTTAAATAATTTACTCAAGAGAACTAAACTGGTATACATTTGAATTTTCAAACCATATTTTTATTCATAATATTTTAATATTTATTGTTAATAATAGATAACACAGAGAATGTGCTAAGTCCTTTGCATGTTTTATCTTGTTATTCTTCACATTAACCCCAAATGTACTCTTATTTTTTCCACTTCACACATTAGGAAACCAACATCCAAAGAAGTTAAGTAACTTGCTCAGTGTGCACAGCTAGACCTGATGCAGAAACACCAGGACCCGCCAAGGCAGCCTCCTTCCATAGGTTCAACTCTGAATCCAAGGCATTGAGGCCCATCTCAGATGACCACCTTCCTCTCTGTCTGTCCAAATTCCTTCCATCACCTCAAGCGCAACTCAGAATCATCTATTCCTTCTCCTACACTTTCTCTAAATCTGTCTCCTCAGCTGCTGGTTCCTGTTCACCGTTGCAACAGTTTTCTCCCACTTTCAAGTCAGTACCTATTCTTGAAGTGCCTACCCAGTACCAGGCACTGGCTTAGCCATTGCCCCAGATATCAGGAAGATCAAGACAGCCTACCCTCAGAGAGCTTACAATCTGATAATCGGCATAAGAGAATTTCAAAAATAGCCATAGTACAAAGCAGAACCATGTAAATTCTAGCATTATGGAGAGAGCACTAAACAGATCTAGTGGAAAGTATTCTGGATTTGGGACAAAACTGAACTGGGTTTGAACCCTAGTTCTATTATTTATCAGTTGTGCAACTTTGCACATGTTTCTTAACCTTTAGCCTCCATTTCCTCTTCTGCGTGCTAGATGAAGACTGGAGATTAGTAAGAGAGGCCAGAGCCCGAGCCAGGGTAATAAGGCCTAGTGACAAGAGATGCAAGAGGTCTTGGGACGGTAGATTTCTCTAAGATTTGACATCTGACAGCATGTCAGAAGGCAGTATAGACAAAGAGGTAAGAGATTTACCTGTGGTTTAGAGCCTTGTTCACACTTGGGAAGATGCTGTCACAAACCGAGGAAAGGATGGTAGTGACAAAGGAAGACTTGGTTTCGAACTCAAAACCAAACTTAATTAACATGTCACACAGGAGCAGTATACATGTTCCCAGCTCAAAACTTCAGTTCCCAGGGTAAGGGCCATGTTTTCAATAGACATGTATTAGCTTGGGCTGCCATAACAAAATACCATAGACTGGGAGGCTTAAATAACAGAAATTTATTTTCTCACAGTTCTGGAAGCTAGAAGTCCAAGATCAAGGTTCTGACCAATTTAGCTTCTGAAGAGCTCTCTTCTTGGCTTGCAGACAGCTAGCTGCCTTCTCACTATATTTACACATGGCCTTTTCTTGGTGCATGCTTGAGAGGAGAGGGAGAAAGAGAGAGAATGAATGATCTCTTTGGTGTCTCTTTTTTTAAAGGCACTAATCCTATTGATCAGGGCCCCGCCCTTATGACCTTGTTTAACCTTAATAACTTAGAGGCGCTGACTCCAAATATAGCCACACTGGGGGTTAGAGCTTCAACAGATGAATTGGGAGCAGGAAGAGACACAAGTATTCGTGTAATACATGATGCTGGGAAGTAGACTTGTCATGGCCCTTGTCCTTGAGAATCTATTTAAAGACACAAAATAAACCCACCCAAAAAGATAATCAAGGTGATAGTTGGAAAATTCGCATTTTAGGTCAGAGAAAAAAATAGTTTGCTTAGACTGAGATTGAGAATGTAAAAGAATGAGGCAACTGGCCACAGTGGACAGAAGACTCAGTTCAGAGAACCCTGAGCAAGAGAGTGAGACAGGTTAAGTGGAACCAGAAGATAAAGCTGACTCAAGGTCTCAATGTGGAGGTTGCAGCAGAGCCCAGACTATCAAGCAGGTCCAGCCAGACACAGGTTGGCCTTGGCTCCCCAGAGCTCGGATGGCAGATGAGCTGACCTGACCTCAGCAGGCTGTGGGCTGTAAATGTCCATCTCCTGGGGTAGAATGGGCCAGACTAGCAGCGCTTTCACACCCAGGCATGGAAATTCCAGGGAGAGCTTAATTATGCAAGAGCATTAGATGGACAATAACAATCCCACTGTTTATCACTATGCTTATTTCCTAGGTTTTTCTTTGTTGCAAAAATAATGAGGGAAATAGATTTTCAACCTCAGAATGGAGCAGGACAAGGAGGGCAGAGGACTGCATGGATATAACTGAAGTGTTCAGGGTCATTGAGGACTTAGGTCAACTGGAAATAAATAATGAAAGTATTGGTGAACAAGAGGAACTGAGTCAAGGAAAAAGATGATGGGCTTTGTTCAAAAAAAGCTTAGAAGGGGAAAAGCATAGGTTGAGGGGTCAGAGATCTGAGTTCTTATTCTCTGATGGACAAAGTGTTGAGCAAATCTTACCCTCTCTGCCCTCAATTTTCTTATATGTGAGATTAGAGGATGGATAAAATGATGGAAAGGTCCTGCTCTCAGCCCTGTGATCAATCACTCATTCCCCCGAGCCAGGGTAGATGAGAATGGCCTGTGCAGTAGAAGTTGGTAATGGCATATGGGGAATACTGTAGATTCAGCAGCCAGGTTCAGCCCTAGAAAGACCATCTCTGAGCATTGGTGGAGAATATCAAAGTCTTTTTAAGTCGTGTATCGGTTGGATTAAAAGGAAGCAACTACTCCAACACACAACGGGGTGGAAGGCGTAGGATGTGGAAGCAGATCAAAGGGCAACAAAAGAAGAACCAGCTCAGGGCGGTATCAACCCCCTACCCAGCTACCAGGGCTGTAGATGTTGCTATGTCTGCCAGGAGGAAGTTAGCTTAGCTCTGGTCTCCTAAATGCAGATCCTGAGACAAGGATTTGTGTGCAGGTAGCTAATTTGGGTGGTGATCCCAAGAAGCACAAGAAGGAGAAAGGAATGTGGAAAATGGAGTGGAGATGAGCTGATGAGGGCTGTGGTAACAAGCAGGTTATCACCGAGAGCAGCCAGGCTAAGTGTCCTTAGCTTGCTGGAAAATGAAAAAGTATGTTTATGAGTACCTGTGTTCAGGAAAAAGGTCTTTGTAAACATTTTGTAAAAAAACAGAGTAGTATTTTGAATACAAAGGAACTTCCTATTTGTAGAAGAACTATTTGAAACCTTTTATAAAGGGAATTACTGTCCCTTAATTTATCCTTTTTATAAATTTGCATGTTCATATATCAGGATTGCTTAGATCCACTTAAACTGTAAAAATGCCTCTATCTGTGGAATCCTCAAAGGGCCACAAAAATTGGGTCAAAGATAGTCCTAGCTTTAGAAATCAAGATGGGAGCCGTAGGAAGTAGTTGGGAGAAGCTGGATGGGGATGTTAATAATTGTCAGGTATGTCTGGTTTTGGTAGGTGGTTGGGTGAAGGGGATCACGGGCTCTGTCAAGGAGAGGGCAAACCAGACCTGCTGGTTAAGGAGATAATGGACTTTTATTTACACTTGATCAGATATTTATGTCCTCAGCCTGTGTAGCTAAATCACAGGGAGTGACCAGACCAGTGGGCCTCTCTAATGCTCAGCCATTTAATATGTCACCACTGAAATAGAGTCATGAGCTAGAATATGATGCATCAGATCCTGGCCAATATGCGTCGGAGCCCCCATTGAACAGGAGGTTCAATTATAATCAAGTTTATCCCTTTAAAAATGAATGAGCCATGAGGCTCCATTAGTGCTGCTGCAAGCTCACCAGTCCTATTGATTTACAGTTCTCAGTTAATTATAGTGATTCCAATCTCAAAACCTTCTAAAATATGTCCTATAATGAAATATTAAGTGGTGACATACCAACAATAAACTAAGAACTATAAATGCCATATTTATGAATTATAGAATTTGAGGCCTTTCCTGTTCTTTTGAATAAATACAGTTATCCACTTCATCTTCTTTTCCATATCTATAGTCTGTGTTCTGTGGCCAATTTGTTTAGAAAAGGTAGTCAAAACCAGGTAAAGAGGCCAGCATGCTAGAAGTGGATCACCCGGATTTGTCCTAATCCTTGCCTACAATCCACTTCTGGAGGGTATTTGGGCATTGAGGAATGGAGAGGTGTCGGGGAAAGGGAAAGTTGGACAAGAAAGTGTCTGGATGGGCACAAAGACTTTATAACTCCTAGAAATGCTACTCAAAGTCACAAAAAGGAAGGACTACTTTATCTCACAGAATTATATATTTTATTGTATTAGAACTTACCACTATTAGCTGCCTGGCTTGTAAAAAAAAATTGTATTCAGATTTGAAATAGTACTTGTGGAGAAGTGTTATACAAGCTCAATCTTTAGAATCACAGCTTAGCTCTTTAGCTGTAGAGAGAGGATAAAATGCAGAGGAGGTGGGATGCCAGTATACAGCAAGAGGAATTAAAGATGGCATGATCTGGATCTGGACTCAACATCCGCCACTTGTAAATGTCACTACTCATTTCAAAATTTCCAGGAACTGGGAAGAAGTCAGGCACTCAGAAGAGAGAACCAGTTGCTTAGGAAAAATTTAAAAGCTGTTTTTCAAAACCATTAATTCTTTAGAAAGAATCAGACCTCTAAGAACGTCCCTTTCTGCACCACCATTCTATACAGAGCGGATGAAAAGCTAGAGTATGTGTTCTGCTTTACACACCATGGTTCTTAAGGTTCCCTGGACATGGTTCAGGGCCTCCTGCATGTTCCAAGAAAGGTCTGGGGAATTAGTAATAGGACCGCTGAGCTCACTGCCTGGCCCACCCTCCTGCCACCACACAAGTTCTGCTTTTATATGTCTTATAAATTGGGAATGTTAGTAATATTTTTTAAGACGAGATTTCCACTGCTAAGAAAAGTTTGAAAATCCTGAGCTAAGTATACTTAAAACCAAGACTTACGTAATCACGTGGCAGAGACATCTATTAAATATATTTCGGCTAAGTTAAAACTAAACAACACTTTAAACATTTTTTGGAATCATTGCCATGACCTGAGTAGAGAAATGGGAATGATGCAGGAGTGGGAATCAGGAAACCTGGGCTCTGGGTTTGGTTCTCCCAGAATCTATCAGGGGTCCTCAGACTTTTTAAACAGAGGGCCAGTTCACTGTCCCTCAGACCATTGGAGGACCAGATTATAGTTTAAAAAAAACTATGAACAAATTCCTAGTCATACTGCACATATATTATTTTGAAGTAAAAATGGACAAAAACACCCACATGTGGCCCGTGGGCCATAGTTTGAGGACGCCTGATCTACATCGTCAGAGTGGTTAGATTGCCCAACTTGGTATCTTGGGTCTAAGTATTTGTTAATCATCTGAAGCATCACTCTCATACTTACACATAGACCTGAAGGTGAGCTGTGACCCCATTCTAGTCGATTTAAGTGTAACCTCCATCTATTATGGTCTATTTGATGGCCTGTTTTTTAATTAAATAGCTTACCTTCTATTTCTTACACAGCACATTTTAGAGAACTGACAAAATAATCAAAAGCATGTTTAACTCAAGAGTCAGATCCAAAAGACTAATAATAAAAATAGTAGAATTATAAAGTTGTCCAATCCAACAATAATCTAGACAACATTGATTACACTGAAAAATTAAAAAGATGTTTATAAAAAGTTTGTAATAACACAGAAAATACATGTTGTAATATTAATTGAAAATATCAGCCAGATGCAGTGGCTCATGCCTATAATCCTACCACATGGGAGGCTGAGGCAGGAGAATCACTACAGCCAGGAGTTTGAGACCAGCCTAAGCAACATAGAAAGAACCCATCTCTATAAAAATGTTCAAAATTAGAAAAGCGTGGTGGTGTGTGCCTATAGTCCCAGCTACTTGGGAGGTTGAGGCAGGAGGATATCTTGAACTCATGAATTGGAGATTGCAATGAGCTATGATGATGCCACTGCACTCTAGCCTGGGCAACAGAGTAAGAAAGAAAAGGAAAAGAACCGAAAATATTGCTGTACAAGATTTATCTAAGATTATATTGTCACAGCTATATAAAACTTAAAAACTATGGGAAAAATAATGGGAAGAAATACATCAAATTTTAATCATTTTTGACTGATTAAAACAGTGTTTTTTTCCCCTCCTTTCAAGATGTGTTCTGCAAATTTTCTATAAGAGCATGTCTTGAGACATTAAAAAAAAAGTTTTAAAATGAAATAAAATAATTGTACTGATTTCCTATGGCTACTCTCATAGACTGGGTAGCTTAAAACAATACAAGTGTATTATCTCATAGTCCTGGAGGCCGGAGGTCCGAGATGAGGCGTCTGCAGGGCCATACTCATTCTAACACCCATAAAGGAGTCCTTCCTTGCCTCTCCCTAGCTTCTGGTAGTTACCGGCAATCTTTGCTGTTCCTTAGCTTGCAGCTGTATCATGCCAGTCTCTGCCTTCATCATCCCATGGTGTTTTCCCTGTGTGTTTGTGTCTTCACATAACTGTCTTTTTATAAGGACCCCAGTCATATTGGATTAAGGGCCCACCCTACTTCAGTATGACCCATCTTAACTAATTGCCTCTGCAATGCACAATGACCTTGTTTCCAAATATGGTCACATTCTGAGGTACTGGGGTTAGGACTTCAAAATAAATGTTCGAGGGGATTAGGGGAGACAAAATTCAACCATAATTGTAACTTAACAATTTTTATTTTTCTTACAGAAGTTGAAGATCATTATTCTTTCTTACCTTAATGTAGTGGTTTCCACACTGTCGTACATGGGTGGTTTAGGAAACTGGTGGTTTCAGTAGTTTTTGCTATGACCCCTTCACTTCTCTCTTGCCACCTCTCTTGTTATCTAACATGTATTTACAGTAGTCCTCCCTATCCACAGGGAATGTGTTCCAGGACACCTCGTGGATGCCTGAAACCGTGGATAGTACCAAACCCTATATGTACTGTGTTTTTTCCTGTACATACGCACCTATGATAAAGTTTAATTTACAAAGTAAACACAGTAAGAGATTAACAACAATGATGATAAAATAAAACTGATAACAATATACTGTAATAAAAGTTGCGTGAATGTGGTCTCTCTCTCTCAAAATATGTTGTACTGTACTCACCTATTTTCGGACCATAGTTGACAGCGGTGACTGAAACTGCAGAAAGTGAAACCTCAGCTAAGGGGGTTACTGCCGTAATCAGGAACATACTGTGTTCACAACACCGTGTTAATCTAGCAAAAAAAAAAATCTCACAAAACTCTATTCTGGCCATGAGCCACAAGTTTCTTTCATTTACACCATAATTTGCAAATAGATTTTTTTTTTTTTTGGAGACAGGATCTTACTCTGTTGCCTGGGCAGAGTGCAGTGGTATCATCATAGTTCACTACAACCTCAAACTCCAGGGCTCTAGTGATCCTCCTGCCTCAGCCTCCCGAGTAGCTGGAACTACAGGTGCATACCATCACACCCAGCTAATTTTTCTGCTTTTGTAGATATGAGGTCTTCCTTGTTTCCCAGGCTGATCTCGAACTCCTGGCCTCAAGTGATCCTCTCACCTCAGCCTCCCAAAGTGCTAGAATTACAGGTGTGAGCCACCAAGCCCAGCTCTAAGACTAACTTTTTAAAAAGTAACTACAGTTTGTGAATCACTATAAAGAATAGCTTTAAAATTAGGTTATAAAATAACTTCTTAGACTTTTTTATAAACATATAACAGATGACAGAGAAAAGACTAATGGGAAAAGAAGGAAGAAAACTAAGATAGAAATAGATTGAAATAGAAATTGATTTTGCCAAAAAGGAGTATTTTTTTCAGCACTGAGTAATCTCCAGTTTGGTTGGGATATTTGTGAATTAGCTAATGTTTTAAAATAATGTCTTACTGGCTTTGAACTTCTTTTGATGACTTTTTCCCACTGAGTGCTAGAAATAGTTTTATTTTTTTATGCTGAGATCTAAGCCTGTTTATTTAATTCTTTGGAAGAATGAGTATTTTGCTACATTTGACAGAATTGCTTGATATAAAAATATAAATAGGGGACTAAGGTGGGGCACAGAATAAAACAAGCATGACTTTCTTTATATTCCCTAAATATGACTTTATTGCTGTTACATGGCTTTGT